>APFE031273953.1:88992-101402 GCA_000404065.3 Pinus taeda | reverse complement strand
TCAATGTATACTTCTTCTTCCAAGTCCCCATTCAGAAAGGCTGATTTCATGTCCATTTGAAATACTTTGAAGTTTTGAAAACTTGAGAGAGCAAGGAATATTCGGATGGCCTCAAGTCTTGCAACAGGAGCAAAGGTTTCTTCAAAGTCTATTCCTTCTTGCTGCGCATACCCTTTACAAACAAGTCTGGCCTTGTTTCTAATTACTTCTCCATTTTCATTCAATTTATTTTTGAAGACCCATTTTGTTCGATAACATTCTTATCCTTTGGTCTAGGAACCAGTTCCCAAGTGTTGTTCCTTTCGATTTGCTCAAGTTCTTCATCCATTGCTTTTATCCAACATTCATCTTGCATGCCTCTTTCACATTTTGTGGTTCAGTAGAGGAGAGTAATGCCAAATAGCTTGAGGCTTCTGCAACTGTTCTTCTTGTTTGTACACCTGCTTCTTTCTGCCCCATAATCTGAGATTCTGGATGATTCTTCTGAACATATCTGGATGGCGTCTTTTCTTCTATTCTTGTTTGCTCCTCTGGTTCTTCTTGAGGTTCTTCTTGAGGTTCTTCATCATTCTGTTGTTGAAGGTAGCCTTCATCTTCTTCGATGTCTTCATGATGTACTTGTCTAGGGATGTATCCCTTCTCATCAACCACTACATCAATGCTTTCAACAATTCTGCCAAGTCTTTTATTGTAGCACTTGTATGCTTTGCTATGTGGAGAGTAAACAAGAAAGAATGCCTCCATCTGCTCTAGGTTCAAGTTTGCCAAGCTGCTCATCAGTATTCTTAATATAGCATTTGCTCCCAAAGATTTTGAAGTGCTTTACCGAAGGAGTCTTACCATTCCAAAGCTCATGAGGAGTTTGAGTGCTGTTCACCCGGACATTTGTTTTGTTGAGAATAACCACCGCAACATGAGCAGCTTCACCCCAGAAAGTTGCAGGAGTTCCTGACTCATCAAGCATAGCATGAGCAATTTGTTGGACTATTCTGTTCATTCTTTCCACCACTCCATTTTGCTGAGGAGTTCTAGCTGTAGAGAATTCTCTTCTTATCCCATGTTCTTCACAGAAATCGAAAAATTCATTTGAGGTAAACTTCCCACCTCTGTCGGATCTGAGGCACTTAATTTTGTGACCTGATTCATTTTCAACCAAGGCTTTGAAGGATTTGAATTTTTCGAATGCTTCATCTTTGTGCTTCATAAGTCCTAACTAGACAAACCTGGAGAAATCGTCAATTAATAATATCAAGTATTCTTCTCCTCGAGGTGTTCTTTTCCTGAAAGGACCGCATGTATCTATATGTACTAGCTCAAGAGGCATGCTAGCTAATCCTTCATTCTCTGGAAAGTCAGTTCTGGTTTGTTTTCCAAACTGACATGATTTGCATATGGTGTTGTCAGGAATTTTGATATCTGGAAGATCGCGAACTGCCTGATATTTGCATGCTTTCCTTTTTTGTGAAAAGCTTAGATGCCCCAACCTCCGATGCCATAACCAGTGCTCATCATCCTTGCTCAGATAGAATTGTTGTTGTTCTTCTTCAAATATGTACAGAATATTTGGAGTTCTTTTGCCTTTGATCACTGTTTTACCTGTATCAAGATCACGAACAAGACATCCATTTGACCTGAATATTACCTCGGTTCTTTGATCACACATCTGGCTGACACTTAGAAGATTATGCTTCAATCCATCAACATACAAAACATTTCCAGCCTTGACCTTTTCTTTTAACTGAGCAATAACTTTTCCTTTTATAGTTGCAGGAGTATCATTTCCAAAAGAGACTTTCTTTCCTTTTTCTAGAGCAGAATATGACTCAAGTTTTTCTTTATCACCTGTCATATGCTTCGAACATTCACTGTCAATGTACCATAGATTTTCCTGTCTCTCTGCATAAAATGCTATCCCACATCTTTCTGTTTGTGGTTCCTTTATTCTCCATGTTTTGGTGCTTGAGGCTTGTTCCTTTTTTTGCTGAAACCTGCTCCTGCATTCAGAATCTTCATGACCAAAGTTATTGCAAATAGAACATTCAACTTCATTTTCAAGAGCCGAAAAGTTGTTATAGTTCCTTTTTGAAATCCCAGTCATACTCCTTTGTTTTTGAGCTTCTCTAGTCATGATTGTTTTATATGCAACACATTGAGCTGCTTTGTGACCAAAGATATGGCAAGAAAAGCATTGTCCAAGAAACTTCTGCGGTTATTGAATCTACCGGCCACGTGATTGTAATCTCTATTGTTATTCATTCTTGAACCAAATTGAGAGGACCTTACCTGTGGCTGGTTGTAACCTTTGTTCATTCTTAAAACAGATTGTTGATGGCCTTTATTTGCAATTTGTCCCTGCTTTACCTGATAGTCTCCATTGTGCTTTTGCTCACTCCCTTTTGCTGCCTCAAGATAACTCTTTGAAGTGGATGCTTGATCTCCATTATAGCCTAGACCTGTCTTGTTTAGAGGAGACCGCTGCACATTGATAATCTCATCCAAAGTTTCAGATCCTTTGACAAACTTCAGATTAATAGCTTTTATTTTCTCAATCTCTTTTCTAAGACCAACAATTTCACCTTCTAATTTTTCAAGATGTCTTTCCTTTTCATCAATTTGAAATTGTAGAGTATCAATGATCATATTCTTCTCTTCTATACATCTCTTAAGTTTAGTAATTTCTTCATGAAAGTAATCTACATCTATAGCATCCATATAATCATCATCTTCAAATGCCATTAACAATTTATATTCATTACCTCGTACATCTTCATGAGTGTAGTATCTTTTCTTACTTGCACTCTATTTCTTGTTCCATCTAGCGGGTTCCTTTCCTTTATCCTTATAAGGACATTTTGCAGCATAATGACCTACTCTTCCACAAGCTAAGCATTTAAAAGGCAACTTACCTCTGAACCTTCCAGAACCCCTTTGAAGATTTCTGACAAAGTTTGATTCTTCTTCCTCTTCTTCTGGGACGTGGCTTGCTTCATAATAATCTCCTTTGCCTGATGCCTTGAAAAAGCAGCTTCTCTTCTATCTGATGGACCTCCCTTTCTCATTTCATAAGCAGTTAGAATTCCATGTAGCTGAGACATAGTAAGAATTCGTAGATTTTCTTTTTCTTCTATTGCAGATACTTTAGATCCAAACTTGGGGGACAATGATCTTAGAACCTTTTCAACCACAATAGCCTCTTTTATTTCTTCACCCAAATTTTTCATACAATTAAAAACTTCATCTACCCGAAGAAAATAGTTAGCCACACTTTCATCATTATACATCTTGAGAGTCTCATACTGAATCCTGAGAGTTTGAAGTTTAGCACGCTTTACCTGTTCATCTCCTTCACAGCTCGTGACAATTTTTTCCCATATCTCTTTTGCGGATTTATAGTGCATTACCTTCATGAATTACGATTGGGATATACATCCCAATAGGGTACTGACTGCTTTTGCATTTGTTTCATACTTCTTTTTCTCCCCTGCATCTGTAGGAGTAGCTGAAGGAAAAGCATAGCCTGTCTCTACAATGTCCCAAACTTCTGTACCAAGAGATTGAAGATAGGCAGTAACTCTTACCTTCCAATAATTGAAGTTTGTCCCATCAAAAATCGGTGGCCTGATTGATGCTTCTCTCTCGTAGTTGCTCATGATGAACGATCTACCTTCAAGAGATCAAGCTTCTCTGAAGGACCTGCTCTGATACCAATTGTTGACAATAATACTGGGAGGGGGGGTGAATCAGTATTATCTACTTCTTTTTATAAATCTTCCTTATTTATTCATGAATTAGTTTTGCATGTCAGTACCATAAAATAATGAGCATGAACAAAGAAAACAGATAGTCACACCAAAGAACACAAGATGTAAGGTGGAAACCCAATGTGGGTGAAAACCACCTGCTGCAATATGTCTCTATCTTCTTTCAAATTAGAAACTCCTTTTTACAATGGTTTTGTACTGGTGCCTTTACCAGTACGCAGGCTACAACCTGCAGAGAGCTACAACTCTCTCTCGTTTTCCAGTTTCTCTTGGAAGGGAGCTACAACCCCCTACTAATTTTCTTACAAGGACCACTTTTCATAAATTTTCAAACTGGATCCATAAGCATCAAAGATCATCAAGTATAAGAGAATCACCTAGTCAACTGTAGTAATCAGATCAACAATAATAGGACCAAACCCAGAACACAACAATGATAAACAAAGATTTTAAGAGAAGTAAGCACCCTGCTCAACTGCTAGCCTGCTTACGTAAGCACCCTACTCAACTGCTTGCCTGCTTACAGTACTCACCCTGCTCAACTGCTTTCCTGCATACAAGTACGCACCCTGCTCAACTGCTAGCCTGCATACAAGTACGCATCCTGGTCAACTGCTAGCCTGCGTACCTCGCTCTAAGTCCATTGAACTGCCTGCGGTCATCCGCACCTGAAGTCCTTCTGTGCCTGCGTACCGGCGCACCTAAAGCCCTTCTGTGCCTGCGTACCGGCGCACCTGAAACCCTTCTGTGCCTGTGTACCGGCGCACCTGAAACCCTTCTGTGCCTACGTACCGGCGCACCTGAAACCCTTTTGTGCCTGCGTACCGACGCACCTGAAACGCTATGCTCCTGCGTATGTACGCACTTTTCTCTCATTGTACCTGCGTACCTTCAGGCATAGATGATTTCAAGACTTCAGAAAGAACCCAGACAGTCAGATCTACAAATCTGAACATGCGCCGAAGAGATCTTAGTCCAGCAGTAAATTCGCCTCATTTAGATCTAGACTAGATCTTGCCCTCATAAGATATTCAACCAAAAACATGCTTAAGCCAAATGATCTCCTTTTCTTTATATAGGCAAACTCTTCCTCAAATCAAGGATCATGGGGCTCAATAATAATAATAAAATAAACAATACCACAGGCCAAAACCATGATAACACAATACCGCGGCTAAATACCATGAAAACCCCATGTGTGGGCGCTTAACTGCCTTGAAGTGTGTGCACTGGGGGTACGCACCCAATGAATGGGTATCCTGCGGGTATGTACGCACTTTATATAAGACATGCCTGCGTGTACTCACCTTTTGAACGGTGTGCCTGCGTACTCCTTATTTTCTTCAATATTTGAGAGCTATTCATCAATGTTTGCTATTGACCTGTTGTACAGTGATCCATCACCTGTATGGGTTGCCATCAAGGACAACACTTTAGCCATAATGCCAACAATTAAAAGGGTCCTTCAATTGTCAAAGCATACCAAGGTGGGTGATTGGTACTTATACCAAAACCATAACGAAATCAGAATTTATGGTTGCATGTTGGCACCATACAAGCTTCCAAGATACCTCTCAATGAGGTTGTTTGCTTTAGAATACTATAGGCAGATTATCAATACAGATGAGACAAACTTTGTCAATGCCAAGAAGAAGGCCAACTTCAAAATAAAATACCAACCAAGCCCCTTCATATGTAACTCTAGGGAAGCAGGCCATGAAGCAGATGCAATATTACAGAGCATGAAATTCCAAAGACTTTTTGTTTGGAAATATGACCCTTTCGAATTCACCACCAAGAAGAGGAAAAAGGGCAAGTTAGGACCTTTTATTCACCATCCCGTACCTGAGATTGAAGCCTATGCTAACCAATCAGAATGGTTGGAAGGGACCCTAGTTGATCAAGACAGCACCAGAATAGACATATAGAATGCTCTAATCGATCTGGAAAAACAACTTGATGAGGATTCTTTCCCACAGGTGCCATAGCAATCAAGCAGGACAAAACAATCAAGCATGCTAGAACAATCAAGCAGGCCAGAGCAGTCAAGTAGGCCAGAGCAGTCAGAAGGACCAAAAACTACTTCAAGTACCCATCCAGTCATGCAAACTCCTCAGAATGAGGAGAAGATCCCAGAAAGAAACAGAGAAGGGGCTTCCACTCCAGGAATGCCCACCTCTGATTTGCAGCAGGAATCAAACAAGAGGCAAAGGCTCAATCCAGCCTCTGAAAAAGAACTTACTAAAGACTCAACCGAGGTCACAAACAAAGTTGCTGAAAGAAGTAGGCCTACCACTCCATTTGGAGGTATGTCGGAGCCTTCCACATCACAAACTCAGATATTGGAAAGGTGGCACAGTGTTGAAGTATCTTCATTTAGGATACCTCCAGACAAAGATCAAGATATCAAGGAAAGATAAAAAGAGATCAAAGCCAGAAATGAGAGGCTTAAGGCCCAAAAATATGCCTAGTACCTACAGATGACCCATACCAATCAAACCAGACGAATGTCGGCCTTTGATATCAAAGAGGGGAAAATGCAGATGACTTTCATCAAGCCTACAACTCAACAGCCAAAGCAACATCAAATTTCAAGAAGGTAGATTTTGAAGTACTGGAAAGGGAAATCCATCCCATTGACCAAATGGAACTACACAAACAAGTAGGGGAGATGATATGCTCCACATTGACAGGAAAGGCCATAGCTACCCACCACCTACAAAACTCCTTGAATAACATATCTGCACAATTTCAGTTGGAGAAAGCCTCCTCATAGGCCAAGGATACAAGAATCAATCCCTAGAGGACTTAATAATTGAATTGGGACACAATCCCAAGGATGTAAAAGCTACAGATCAGCTAATTAAGAAGAAAAATGGTGATATTGCTGCACTTAAGAAGCAGCTAAAGATACGCCAATTGCATCATCCATAGACATTAGAAGTCCTAGAAGCCCAGCAAGGACATGAAGAGCTCATGGACTTGGTCCTAAATTTGAATGATCAACCCAAGGAGACAGAGAAGGTGGTGGAAACTTTAATTCAATCAAAGCAAAGTGACTTAGCCACAACTTCCAGAACTATCATTCCTACAATATCCACAACAGTTCCTTCTACACTGGCAGCATAACTAGCACCCACAGCTCCACCTACCACAACATTGCCAATAACAATAGAATCTACTACAGCAGTAGGTGCATCAGGATGCAAAGCTAAAGAACTTGTGAAAGCCATGGAAGATATGTCTATCTAGGCTATAGAGCTGAAAATATTAAAGGAAAAATTGGCAAGTTTGGAAACTGACTGCAAACTTGCCCAACTCAAGAAGAAAGAAGAAACACAAAAGGCCCAGAGAATGGGTGAAAGAATCAAGGTCTTGAAGAAAGATTTAACACTGCAAAAACCACTAAGACAAATCAAAGAAATGCTCTGGGCCAATATCATTGACTCTATTAATGATATTTGGCCATCAGTCCAAGTAATTTTTGAACAGACAGAATTGGTGAAGATAGCTACTGAAGCTATCCAGAAAGTAAAGGAATAATTGGGGGATAAACCTAAGGATGCCAATCGACTCATCCACTTCCTAAACAACAAGAATAGATATGAGCTCTATGAGCTTAATATAGAAGACAGGACTGAGGCCATTCTAGAAATTAGGAAGGTTCTTTCCAAGAGGAACCTTATGCTCAACTTACAAGAGAAGTGCCACAATATGCAGGCAGCCATTGACAGGTTCATGGCTAAATTCCATATTTTTAGGGAAAAAGGTCTACCTAGTCCTATGGTCATCAATGATAAACTCATGACCCAGCCGGACTTTGGTGATAGACTGAGAAAATTGGCTAAGGAACAAGCTAGTTCTTCATCCATTAAATCCCTGCCAATAGGCAAAGTGTTATATGACACATTGGAGAACTTGTTTTTCCTTGAGCATGAGGTAAAACATTTGTTCCTCACCAAGCCAAATTTTGCAAAGTACATTGAAGCTAATGAAATCTATAGGCTAATGCTGAAGGTGAAATTACCAGATGCAAAATGGTGGGAAAAGATGACAGATTTGTTGTTATGAATTTACATCAGAAAATTATTGCACGGTACAAATGAAGGCAACCAGGTAAATAGGTGGAAACATGATAGCAAGCTCAAAGAGTATCAGAGTCAAAGAGTATCAGTTGAAATATGAAAGTGAAAAAGACTATAGCGTGAAATTCCACAACTACAAGCCAACATAAAGGCCTACACTTAAACCATAAAGGCCAGCACAACCAAAATTAAAGGGACAACATGAAACAGTTCAATAGTTGTCTCTATTTTTTTGGAAGAAGATATTTGTATTTCCTAAATTAAATCTCAAGTTGTTTTGAGATCTTTTGTAATAATTTTTGTATATATACTTCATAATTTGAAGTATGAAGGGGGGATTCCAAGACCTTTCTAAAAAAAATTCTCTCAAATCAAAAATTCTATTGTATCAATGACTGGATTGGCTTGTTGGATCAATGAATAAAGATCAGATATTTTACAAGATTCTTGTGTAAAGCGAAATACAAATAAGTATTCTCTCATGTTCAATTTTGTTTTCCTTATGTTTTTTCCAAAATATTTTATGTATCTCTAAAATCTAAATGTTATAACATGGAATGATATTTCAGAAATTGCTTAAATGCACTCTGTCTTGATTGTTATTCATTATTGTATGTTTTCTTCACAAATCTAAGTTAAGGAATTCTTGATTGCTCCTTAGCTTAGGTAACCTCTAGTGATCCATAATAAAGGATTCTTAACTGCCCTTTGATCATGATTATCCTCTGTTCTTCACTCTGATCCTAGTCCAAGGATTATTAAGTGTCCTTTCACCCTGGCTAGAATTACTTCGCCCATTAGGCCTAAAGGTTTGCATTTTACTCTACTAGCCTACCCTGGGAACATTCCCTTTACTGATCTGATCCAGTTATGTTATCTATTCGTTGACTCCATAGCCCAATGGCTTGAAGACCTAGCTCTATCCCTCTACTCCAAGAATTCCACCACCCAAACTTCATTCAAAACCAAAACCCTAACGAACACTAAGAACTGACCTAAAATCCCATAAAAACAAAACTAAAATATATAGAGAGAGCCCTCTCTGAGTCATAGGTTGGCTAGAGCCTATACTTAAAAGATTGGTTTGTGGTTACCTCAGTTTCTTCCTTCTTCTAATAACTTCTAAGGAAAATTCTGAGTGATAACATAGTGGCAACAATACTGGGGAATCAAACCCTCATTCCTAATAAATCCTTAAGAAATTTTAAAGCCGCATTTCGAGCCTCTTAAAGGAATTTATTAGAAGTTATTAGAAAAAGTTTGAAATTTTAGCTTCAAGGAGAAATCATTTTACTAGGGCTAATCCGAACCCAAACCGTGTCCTAGTAGTTAATAATCCTAACTTGATTTCAAGAAAATCCAAAAAAGAAGAAAGTTCAGTTAGCCGGATCCCATTAGTTAAGGAAGATTCATGTCCTGATGAGTGGTTGTTGTTGAAAGATCTTCCCTTTGATGAACAATTTGATTATCCTTGTTTAGAACTGTTGACACCTAATCCGAAACGGATGGGTGAACTGGACAGTCATCCAGAAGATGAACTGATCCATTTTATTTGTATATATAAATGTATATTACCTAATGAATAAGATCATCAGTTTTCTCTCGCTCATTAATTCTGGAGTTACCCTGGCCTGACATGGTATTAGAGCACAGGTCCCAGAAATAGTAACTCCTGCCTGAGAGCTGCTCAGTCTCTGACATCCCTGGAATACCTGGAGCCTGGCGCTGCCTGGAGACTGCCGCTGCCTGGAGACTGCGGCTGCCTGCAAACGCTTTGGTAACGTATGACTGTTGCACCTTGCTTGCTTATTGAGAACGCACCGAGAATCATACCATTGAAACCCCTGGCCCTTCGCCTTTTTGCAACGTTTTGAAGTTTCGATAAACTGGTGGTGCTTCTACAGCCTTTCGAATAGTTTGTCGTTGTATAGAATTTTTTCTTTCAAGCTTGAAGGCCTCCCGTAAATCTAGAAGGTGTTGCTGCTACATCATTTCGAATAGTCTGCGTAGAGTCCGAGTTATGCAGCCTTTCGAATAGTCTGCGTGGAGTCTGAGTGTCTTATCAGTCGATATGTTCCTGGCAACGGACGGGAATTTTACTTCTGCTCAGTACCCGGATTGTCTAATATCAGGGATGCCTGCATATGTCATCTTCAATAAACGGTGATTTTGTTACCTATTACAGAAAATTGTTTAAGTTTGTAACTCATGCAACTCTAAAGTTGTTTGTGAACCCTCGGTCCTGTCCATATTGTCTACTGCTTGTGATGCCAAGGCTTTCATGATAGTTCTGTCGAAATGGTGTCTCTAAGGTGATTGAAGTATTATTAAGGGTTGGATTTCTAAGAGGATACGTTGTCACAGTGTGCGGACTGAGACTGTCTAGCAGAATTATAAGTTGAGAATTGTAAATGCGATTTCAATTGTTTTGAATTCGCTCTGAGTGCTTTACACCCATCACCAAAATATCATAATATTTTTGCAGTGATACATGTACCAGAATTGTGAATATGGTGTTATATGCTGATTTTTTGAAATATATATGCTGAGATATATATGGTGAGCAGAATTTTAAATGATATATATAGTGATTTTAAGCTGAGATATATATATGGTGTGGTGAGCAGAATTTTAAGGATTTTTTCTCCATAGCAAAATCAATTTTTTTTTTTTTTTTAAGTAGCGGAAGTTTTTTTTTTAAGAGTATTTTTTTCATTAGAAGTATATATCAGCAAAATTTTTTATATCAGCAGAAGTAACCTTTACAGAATGCATTCAATCATCTCTATGATAGGAATAGTTCTCACTGGCAAGGAGAACTATCCTGACTGGTCCCGGATGGTACAACACACCCTCATTTTCAATGAGCTGTGGAAAGGAGTGTGTGTCGGAGAAGGAGACAGTGACCCAGAAAAGCCTACATCAGACAAAGAACTTGCCATCTGGGAAAACAAGAACAGCAAAGCCTATGCATTAATAGCAGCATCTGTAAATAAGGAGGTGAGTCATCACCTTACAACATGTTCAACTGCCTTTGAAGCTTTACAAAAGCTGAAAGAGCTCTATGACTCACATTCTGCACTTGAAGTCGTCCAACTTATGATTAAACTCTTCACTCTTGAACTGCAAAATAATGACCCTCTTGCTCTTGCATCTGAAATAAATCTATAGTGCATGATATCAAATCCACTAAAGTTGAGCTAGATATATCTCTTATTGCTTTTCTCAAGGCACTGTATCCTACATACTCCAATTATCTTGAGTCTTTGCAAGCAAATGGAAATCTCAAGGATATAACCTTTGACTCTCTTGTGAAAAAGTTTGCTGAAAGAGAAAAAGCCTTTGGAAAAAAGACAGTCCCTGAATCTTCTGAAGAGACTGTATGCATGGCTAATAAAGAAAAATATCCTGCTCAAGATTCTACAAGAGGAAGAGGTGGACGAAGAGGAAGAGGAAGATACTTCAGAGGCAGGGGGGGCAAACATCCTCAAGGAGAAAAGGCAGATTTACATTGTATTCGCTGCAAAAGAAATGGATCACATGATGCCTCTACATGCAAGCTACCATGGGACAAAATTGAGCAGAGAAGAAACCAACAGAAAGGTAAAACTGATGATACAGACAAAGGTAAAACACCTGAATCCGCTCACTATGTTGAGGCACAATGTAACATTGGAGTAAATGAAGATTTGTTTAATAATTCACTTGCTTCTTAGAAGAATGATTGGCTGCTTGATTCAGGAGCAACCTGTCACATGACTCATAGAAAATATTTTTTTGAATATTTCACTGACAATGTTGATGGAGTAGTATACTTTGCAGATCAGTCAAAAATCAAGCCATCAGGGCTTGGCACAATCAGGCTTAAACTGCCTGGTCTCTCAGACTTTCTTCTGGATCATGTTCTATATCTCCCACAGCTCAAGAGAAATTTGTTGTCCTTGGTCCACATCCGCCAGCAAGGTCACTCCATTCATATGTTTGATGGAAAGCTTGAGGTAAGAAAAGCATCTAACCACTCACTGTCATGAGGGTATAGAAGAAGAAAGGCTTCTCAAACTGCAAGGAACATCTGCTCATGCACAACATTTCTCATACAATTCTCATCATGAAGAAGGTACACTTCCATCAAGTTTATTATGGCATGCTAGATTTGGAAATTTGAACTATGGCAGTCTCCGCTTATTGAAGAAAAATGGTGTTTCTGGTTTGCCTACAATTCCTAGAAAACTTAAGCAATGTGATGTTTACATTATAGGAAAGCATAACAAATAGCCTTTTCATGATTCACATTCAAGAGCACATAGGAAACTTGAACTCATTCATTCAGATTTATGTGGTCCAATGCCTGTTTCTTCTGCAAATGGAAATAAATATGTCATGATGTTTATTGATGACTACACCAGAATGTGTTGGATTTATTTACCGAAGAACAAATCTGATGCTTTTCAAACATTCAAGAATTTTCATAAATGGATTGAAAATGATGCACAATCTCATATTGGGTCTATTCGCATTGATAATGGAAAAGAATACACATCAAATGAATTTGAAAACTATCTTC
>APFE031273953.1:10268-84311 GCA_000404065.3 Pinus taeda | reverse complement strand
CAATAAAGTTGGCCAAGCACCCAAAGTTCCATGATCGTACAAAGCATATCAATACTAAATATCATTTGATCTGACATCATGTTGAGGCCAAAACAATCCATCTCCGACATTGTTCCACAAATGAGCAAATTGCAGACATCTTCACCAAAGCGCTTGGAAGAGAAAAGCTTGAAAGATTCAGAACGATGCTTGGACTCACCAACATCCCTTCAGATTAAGGGGGGGAATGTTGACACCTAATCCGAAACGGATGGGTGAACTAGACAGTCATCCAGAAGATGAACTGATCCGTTTTATTTGTATATATAAATGTATATTACCTAATGAATAAGATCATCAGTTTTCTCTCGCTCATTAATTCTGGAGTTACCCTGGCCTGACAAGAACAAAATTTGAAAGTGCACTTGATGAAATTGTTCTAGACCCTGAGTTTATTGCAGACCTTGAAGTTCAGAAGGCCCACCAGTCAATTGATGAATACATTCTGAATTCTCCACAATCATCCCTTAGTACTACCAAGATCCCTGGGCTTTATGAACAATTGTCCACTGCTCTTAGTTCACCATTATTCCCTTCAATTTATGAAGTCCATTCTTCCCCACCATTTATACCTTCACTCCCTCACCAACCTATTATTGTCCATTCATCACCTGCTAGCCAAAGTTCTCTATCCACTACTGCATCATCTCCAAGTACTTCAACCTCCCATCCTAACCCCTCCTAGCTTAGAACAATGGCCAATAGACATGCTCCTCTTATTTTACCTACCCCACTTGGTGCCATGCCAACAGAATACCAAAGCAAAATTGTTCAATTTGATGGCATAGGACACTACATTTCACAGCACCATGTCAATAGAATGATAGATTATTTCGAACTACATGAAATTGATATTATTGATGTTCAAATGAGACTATTTGCTCAGACTCTAGATGGTGATGTTAGGAAATGGTATAGAGCATTACCTGATAATAGTATTAATAGTTTAGAAACATTTCATCAACAATTTTTGAACATATGGGAAAAGAAGAAAAATCCCCTCCAAATCCTTTCAGAATATGAAAACATTAAAAGGGGACCTAATGAAACTGTTCAAGATTATTGTACCAAATTTAACAGTATATATAATGCAATCCTAGTTAATCTTAGACCTCCACCTGATATAGCTTTAATAAAATTCCCTAATGGTTTTAACACAGACATGGCATTCCAACTCAGGGAAAGAAACCCCCCAACATTAGAAGAAATGCAAAGTGTAGTTGTTAGTGTAGAGGCTAATTTATTATCTAAAAAAGCTAGAGTTAGAAGTGAAAAAAGAGGAAATACAAAAGATGAAGCTTCATCATCTGACATTAAGATAGATAGCCTAGCCAAAAGTATGGAAAAACTAATGGATAGAATAGAAAATGTAGAGAGAAGACCACAATGGGATAACCAACAAGTTAATCCAATTAGAAACCCTAACTTAAGAAAAAACCAAAACTAAAACACTGGAAAAAATTGATTGGAGCAGAACATTAGGCCTTCTTTCCAAGAAAATTATGCAGAAGCATCCATTCCAGAAGATACCGAACAAGATAGACAAATATATCTAATGGGATTAAATGATGAAGACTCTGTTTTTCTAACTCAAGACGATCAGGAACTACATATGCTGCAGCAATTCCAGTCTGGAGAGTCATT
Organism: Pinus taeda; assembly: GCA_000404065.3. Lineage (NCBI taxonomy): Eukaryota > Viridiplantae > Streptophyta > Pinopsida > Pinales > Pinaceae > Pinus > Pinus taeda. Next base: position 82,628 of record APFE031273953.1, on the reverse strand, counting down.
TGATTATAAACAAGGATATGATTCTACCATTTTTGAGGTGCATAAGCAGTATAATCTGAGTAAAAAGAACATTGATACCCTTGATCAAACCAAGAAAACAGTGCCAAATCAACCCAAGAAAATCAAAGAAACCCCCGTCCCTAAAATTCTCCAAATTCTTCCCAGACAGAACCAGAATCCTTCTAGTCCCACCATTGTAGTTATAACCCATAATCAACCTTCTAATGATCAAACATCCACTTCCATTCTCTCTAAGAAACCAATGGACAAAGCTCAAAATACTAGAATTGAAAATCCACAAAAGGAGATCCCCAACAAAGGAAAGGAAAACCATCCTACTCAAATCCCTGCTGCAAAAATACAAAACCTTCAAACAGAAAAATCCCCTTTGACATTCAATTTGGTAGTAGAGGTAGCTAAGCTAAAAAATTCAGTTCCTTTAACAAAACTGATCAAACATGAAACTTACAAATCACGGAAAATCCAGACCTTAAACATTACTGAAAATGAGGATTCTGTTAACCTATTTGATGACCAACCAGAGCTCATATTTTGTCCAGATATTAATGGAAAACCATTAGGAGGAGGAATTCCACCTTTTTACATTAGCCTTGGCATCCATGAAAAAATTCTTCACAATGCAATGTTGGATTCTAGGGCCACCCACAACTTAATGAATAAATCAGTAATGGAGAAGTTAAACCTAGACATTACAAGGCCTTACAAAGACTTATCATAATTTGACCCAAGTCAAGTAAAGTTTATAGGATTGATTAAAGACCTTTGTGTTACCTTAGTTAAATAACCTGTTAACAACATCTTAATGGATATTTTGGTTGCTGACATCCCACCGAAGTATGGCATGCTATTATCTAGATCATGGGGAGCCAAACTTCAGGGACCTTTACAACTTGATATGTCATATGCCACAATCTCTATTTTTGGGCAACCTTAGAAACTATACCAAGAAACCTTAATGAAATATATGGTAAGTAGCCAGGATAGGCCTCAAAACTTTCCCATCTACTCCATACATTCAGATATTGGTTCTTTTATCCTGTATAAGGTTGATCAAACACAAGAAAAATATTTAAACAATGTTAATATAGAGCCAAAATAAATTGCAGTTTCTTCCCAAAAGGAGACTAGCCAAACTACAGAACTTTTTCATGATATAGATGATCTAAATACTACAAGTGATGAAAATATTGTTTCACCCTATGGGGAAAATTATGCGCATGAGATATTCTAGCATTTGGAATTTGATGGATCAGTGAATAAGTTAGGAGCTGGAGCAAGAGTCTGGATATACAATTTGGAAAATGATTACTCTAAAGGTCATGCATATAGATTAAATTTTAAATGTACTAATAATATTGCAGAGTAAAAAGCCTTAATTTTAGGCCTTAAGTTCGTTAGGAATTTAGGAGCTAAAAGTGTTTCTGTAATGGGTGACTCTGAGTTAATTGTAAAATAGATTAATGATGTATATATGACCAAAGATCCTAGATTCAGTTGTTATAGAGGAACCATTATAGAGATACTTAACACTTTATTAGAGACAAACTTTGTAGTGATTCCTAGAAAACATAACATGCAAGCTCATAGCTTGGCAATATTTTCCACTACATGCAATTTACCCTTTCAACCTAACCATCAGTACATTACTGAAGTTAGGCACATACCTGCAATTCCAAATAATTTGAAAAATTGACAAGTATTCTCTAATGATAAGCAAATAAATAACTTTTTTAATTTAGAAGAAGAGTTTGCAAATCATAATATAGATATTGATGCATCCATAGATCCTAAAACTCAAGATGAAATAGAAATAAGTGAGATAGAAGGTGAAGAAATAGATAGATTTCATCCCACTAAATTTACAAAATCAGATGTAGAAAATTTGAAGCAAGTTGAGATTGATGAAATAATCAATGAAGATACTGAAGTTATTAATCTTAAAGACAATTTCTTACCTAAAGGATTAACCCCTTTAGAAGATTTGTTTGATTCAAATGATGTTCCTAGGAAGCTTAAAATGGAACCTTTGAAATCTGATATAGAGGACTATAATATAGACACTAATGAAAATCCAAAATTGATCAAGCTTTCGAAATCACTACCTCCAACTGAAAAGGTGAAATACATTAAGTTATTAAGAGAATTTCAAGATGTTTTTTCTTGGAGTTATGAGGACCGCAAGTCCTATGACACCAACATCATACAACACACAATCCCTATTAAATAAAATTAGAAACCTTTCAAACAAAAACTTAGGAGGATTAATCTTTTCCTATTAACCTCAATTGAAAAGGAAATCCAAAGAATGTATGATGCCAAAATAATTGCACCAATCAGATTTTTTTATTGGGTCTCAAATTTGGTGCCAACCAGGAAGAAAACTGGTGAGATCAAACTTTGTGTAGATCTCAGAAACCTCAAAAAAGTATCACTAAAATACAACTACCCTCTCCCTAAAATGGACCATATTCTTCAAAGGGTAGTTGGATCAACTAGAATCTCATTACTGGATCGGTTTTCTGGTTATAATCAGATCTTAGTTCATCCTGATGACCAAGCTAAAACTGCCTTTACTACTCCTTGGGGCACATTCATGTATGTGAAAATGCCTTTTGGACTAATGAATGCAGGAGCTACTTTCCAGAGGTCTATGGATATAGCCTTTGCCAAAGAAATTCATGATTTCCTTGTAATATATTTAGATGACATTACTGTATTCTCAAAATCTGACAATCAACACTTGGATCATCTAAGGCAAGTTTTTATTAAATGTAGGAAATTTGGAATTTCTCTCAACCCCAAAAAGTCCTTGTTTGGACTAGAAGAAGGAAATTTATTAGGTCACATAATTTCGAAAGATGGTATCTGAATAGACCCTGCAAGAATAGAAGCCATTTTACAGATACAACGTCCTAGGAACATTAGGGAATTGCAAGCTTTCCTAGGAAAAATTAACTTTCTTAGAAGATTTATTTCTAATCTAGCATAATTAATTAGATCACTAAACAATACGTTGAAAAAATATTCGACCATAAAATGGACTATTGAGGCTAAGAAATCCTTAGAAGACATCAAGCTAGCCTTAACTAAAACACCAATCTTGATTAGTCCAAAATTTGACAGAGATCTCATTTTGTTTTCCTTTGCTTCTGAGCACACAATTGCTGCAGTTTTATTGCAAAAAAATGACCAAGGCTATGAACAACCTATTTCCTTCTTTAGTAAAGCCCTGAGGGATGCCCCCTCAAAATACAATATAATGGAAAAACAAGCCTTGGCTTTAGTCAAATCCATTAAGGACTTCAGAGTGTACATATTATACTCTCATATAGTGGCCTATGTTCCCAATTCAATGGTTAAAGACATCCTAACTCAGGGTGGTCTAGATGGAAAGAGAGGAAAGTGGATTGCTACTATTTTAGAGTATGATATAGAAATCAAACCAACAAATTTAATCAAAGGCCAAGGTTTAGCCAAGCTCATGGCTGAATCAAACTGTCAAGCCTTGGATATAAACTTTATTGCAGTAATAGATAATGAAGAGGAGATGACAACTCATCTGATCAGCCAGGCCTTTATTGAATCACCATGGTATGCTGATATCATTTATGTTTTATTGAATTTACAAGCTCCTTCTGAATTATCTAGGACTAAAAGCAGGTTTTTAAAGATGAAATCCTTAAAATTTTGTATATTAGATAATGCTTTGTTTTGGAGAAATCATGAAGGTATTCTTCTCAACTTCTTATGAAAAGATGAATCTGACAAAGTATTACAGGATTTTCATGCAGGTGACTGTGGAGGACACCTTTACTGGAAGACCATTGCTGATAAAATCTTAGAGTTGGTTTCTGTTGGCCCACCTCGTTTTATGATGTAAAGAGATATGTGACCTCCTACCACAAATGTCAATTTTTTTAGGGGAGGAAAGAGCTTCTACCTTTACCCCTAAAACTAATCTCTGTTGAAAAACATTTTCAACAATGGGATTTAGACTTCATTGGTGAGATTGACCCACCTTCCTTTGCCCAACATAAATGGATCCTCACTGCCACCGACTATTTCACCAAATGGATTGAAGCCATACCTTCAAGGCAAGCCACTGGCACTGTTATCATAACCTTCCTTGAAACCAACATTCTATCAAGATTTCGATGTCCAACGAAGCTCATTACTAATAATGCAATAGCCTTTAAACCCAAAAGAATGATATATTTCTGCAATAAATATTATATAACCTTGGGCCATTCCAAAGCCTATTATCCTCAAGGAAATGGACTGGCAGAATCCTCAAACAAAAGTTTGATTAACATCATTAAAAAGTTGTTAGAGGACAATAAGAAAACATGGAATAAAAAGCTAGTTAATGCCTTATGGGCAAACAGACTAACCACCAACAAATCAATTTGTATTTCTCCCTATAAACTAGTCTATGGGATGGATGTTTTCCCATCTTCTTTGGGAAAACCAGTAATGAAAATCCTTCAAGAAATGCAGGTTGAACCAAATAGCATACAAAGAAGAATCAACCAAACAATTCATCTTCAACAAAACAGGGAAGAAGTCTATATCAGGTCTCAAAATGTGTAGGAAAGAACAAAAAATATTTTTGATAAGAGAACGAAGGCTGAAGATTTCCACCTTGGTGACAAAGTCTTAAAGTGGGATTCAAGGAGGGAAGACAAGGTAAACATGGGAAATTTGACTTCCTATGGAAAGGCCCATATGTCATTTATGCTTTCAGAGGTAATAATGATTTCTTCATAAGAGAGATGGATGGCACAGAAGCAGAAGGTGACAAGTGAATGGTCGAATGCTCAAACACTATATTGAATCTAACTATTTATTTTACTTCCCATTTGTGCATACATTATTTTCAAAAGTCTAGAGTTGATTGGGTGGTGATTTTTGAAGTTGAAGCCCGAAGAGATGGCCCTAATCTTTAAGGATTTATTGTCATATAATAGTAATAAAGCAGAGACATAGATGAGAAGTATTGCAAGGAAATATCAACAACAATTAAGATGGCTATTGATCTACAAATTTCTTGACATTTCACTAGAAAACACCATCCCCAAGTGGAGCCACTATTAGGCTCTTATACCAATAGGAGTCATAATTTTTAATGGTTGAGGTTAAGCCTTATAATGTTGTACATACCTTTTCTTTCTGCAAAATTTTTCCATATTAAAAAATTTTAAAATGTAAAGAGGGTATGTCCTAAAACATAAATCAAAGGACAAAAAGAATAAGAGAAGGTCAAAAAATAAATAAAAGAATATGAACCCCAAAATCAAAAAGAACATGAAAGTGTGCAAATCAAAACGCCACTGCTATTTACTTTTTATGCATAATAAATGATTGTGTGGAGCTTGTGATGCTTGCCACAATCCATGATAGTCAAAATGTTTAAACCTGGCTATTTCATGTTTTCAATTTTATGTATATAGATAGAGAATAACAATCTGGCCAAACAATGTAACCTTGGCAGATAATTAGATAGGTAGAGTAAATAAAAGGAGCTCAATTGTTTAATGTGAAAAACATCTAATTCACAAAAAAACATTTGCTTAAGTATTTTTTTTCCTTTTCCGCTCATTTTTTCATATTAATTACTCATTTATTACATTAAATCTGATAAAAAAACCCATTTCCCCATACATATATAGCTCCTATGTGTTAATTAACCCTATACCTTAGTTTAACTATAAACTATTATTTTCACCTAAAACCCGATCAAAATCTTTAATTGGTCGATCTGCGATCAAAGTTAATAAAGCGCCATTTAATCATCCGTTAATCACCCTGATGAACTAATCACTCTTTAAGCCATCATTAGCCCCCGAAACTACTATAAATAAGTGCCCGCCAGGCCCCCCACTATCCTCCATGCAGTTTCCCCGCCCAATCACGATACGATTGTCTCCCTCCTCATCTGACGGCCCTCATCCATATCGAGCCAACCCGACGTCCATCCTTTACCCACCCAATAAGGTGGTTTTTCCCCGAGCCCCCGCTGTTACGTGTCAGCCGATGAATGGAAACGGGTGACCCCTCCCAAATATCACCAAGTGCCAAAAAACGGCACGAAATAAACCATTTACCACCTTCCTGCTACACGACAAAGTGACCATTGTTCACCCTATACCCACCAAAACCAACCTTTTGTGCATAAAAGCCAGAAAGCCCCAAATTGCTTATTTTCACTCAAATTTCCACTATAAGCCTCTATATGCATGCACGACACCTGCAGACATTGAATCTGTAAACCCACGTTCAATTGCACTCCAAAGACGTCGTTGAACAACCCAGATAACCTTACAGCCTATACAGAACCCCTTCAACCACTTGCAGTCGCCAGCCGCCCTGCTCAAAACCATTTCACCCCAGTTCCAGGTATTTAAACCAAAATTCACCAAATGCCTTGTCAATTTCAAAGAAACCAGTTACAAAGTGTTCTTAGTTAAGTTTAAAATTAATTGAAGAAACTCAAGATCTCAAACCTACTCCGTGTTGAACCACCATTGCCCTAAAAACACTGTAAATTACCTCCCCCGTACTCAAATCCACAAGAACTGAGAATGGCTACTCCAATTTCTATGGATGTGAGACCCATCTCTACACCCCATTTAGACCTGGACCACCTTCCCTTAGCCGATAAATATTTCCATATAAAGGACACCTCTGTCCAAGAATCCCCCGCTCAAAGTATTCTGCCAAAGTAGGGATAAATACCTGAACCATGCTAACGAAATTGGTCTTTGGGAGTCCAACTTGCCCAAATACCAGTTCCCCCAAGTCCACATTTTCCCGGAAATTGTACATTACTATCATGCCAACTACATTCCAAGCCAAAGAGCAGTCATGTCCCCTAAATAGACCATACTTTTTACCATCACTGCAGAATCCATAAATGAAATGTTATAACTCTAGCCTGGGGAAAAATTGACTCCTCTTTCAATTGAAAGCTTATTAGAACAGTTTCCTAAACTTACCACTGCAAAGTTGGCAGAGATGTTCCAAACTTTCATAAGAGAATAAAAACACATCCCAAAGGATCCTCCACCATATGTAGCTACAATTTTTGCCCCATGGGGGCACATCATTGTAGCCATGATATCATGTATCCTAATTTATACCACTAGTGAATATATTGATGAAATTATCTTAGCTTTCATGTCCATCTACACTCCAGGGCAGCCTCCTATTGTTATCTATGACTATGCCTAGTTTATAGCTAATAGAATGCATGACCGGTTTCTCAGAATAAGCAATGATAGAGTCTTCAAATACTCTTCTATGTTGTACCATATTTTTCTATATTACCAATCTAATAAGTTCCCATTCACCCTTCATAAGCTTGACACAAAGGGTCAGCCCAGATCAGTCATTTTTTGGACCCCATTAGTCCAAAAATAACAATCTCCATATTCATATGCTGACTTCATTGACCTATTTGTACATCAAGTCATGACAATGTTAACAGGAAGCCCTATTTGAAGAATCAGTGCATACATTAAAAGGGCCCTTCAATTTTCAAAGCAAACCAAGGTGGGTGATTGGTACTTATACCAAAACCATACCGAAATCAGAATTTATGGTTGCATGTTGGCACCCAATGAGGTTGTTTGCTTTATAATAATACAGGCAGATTATTAATACAGATGAGACAAACTTTTTCAATGCCAGGAAGAAGGTCAACTTCAAAATAAAAGACCAACTAGGCCCCTTCATATGTAACTCTAGGGAAGCAGGCCATGAAGCAAATGCAATATTACAGAGCATGAAATTCCAAAGAAGTTTTGTTTGGAAATATGACCCTTTGGAATTCATCACCAAGAAGAGGCAAAAGGTCAAGCTAGGGCCTTTTATTCACTATGCCATACCTGAGATTGAATCCTATGCTAACCAATTAGAATGGGTGGAAGGGACCCTATTTCATCAAGATAGCACCAGAATAGGCATAGAGAATGCTCTAATCGATCTGGAAAAACAACTTGATGAGGATTCTTTCTTGCAGGTGCCAGAGCAGTCAAGCAAGCGAGAACAATCAAGCATGCCAGAATAATCAAGCAGGCCAGAGCAATCAAGTAGACCAGAACAATCAGAAGGACTAGAAACTACTTCAAGTACCCATCCAGTCATGCAAACTCCTCAGAATGAGGAGAAGATCTCAAAAATACACAGAGAAGGGGATTCCACTTCAAGAATGCCCACCTCTGATTTGTAGCAGGAATCAAACAAGAGGCAAGTGCTCAATCCAACATCTGAACAAGAACTTATTGAAGACTCAACCAAGGTCACAAACACAGTTGCTGAAAGAAGTAGGCCTACCACTCCATCTAGAAGTATGCAGGAGCCTTCCACATCACAAACTCAAATGTTGGAAAGGCGGCACAATGTTGAAGTATCTTCCTTTACAATGTCTACAGATAAAGATCAAGATATCAAGGAAAGATACAAAGAGATCAAAGCCAAAAATGAGAGGCTTAAGGCCCAAACATATGCCCAATAATTGAAGATGACCCCTACCAATCAAGCCAGGCTAATGTCAGCGTTTGATATCAAAGAGGGAAAAATGTAGATGACTTTCATCAAGCCTACAACTCAATAGCCAAAAGAAGCATCAGATTTCAAGAAGGTAGATTTTGAAGTACTGACAAGGGAAATCCATCCCATTGACCAGATTGAACTACACAAACAAGCAGGGGAGATGATATACTCCACATTGATAAGAAAGGCCATAGCATCCCACCAACTACAAAACTCCTCGAATAACATATCTGCACAATTTTAGTTGGATAAAGCCTCCTCACAGGCAAAGGGTACAAGAATCAAGTCCTCAGAGGACCTAGTAATTGATTTGGGACATGATCCCAAGGATGTAAAAGCTATAGAGAATCTAATTAAGAAGAAAAATGATGATATTGTTGCATTTAAGAAGCAGTTAAAGATACCCCAGCTGCGTCATCCACAGACATTAGAAGTCCTAGAAGCCCAGCAAGGACATGAAGAGCTCATGGAATTGGTCCTAAAGTTGAATGATCAACTCAAGGAGACAGAGAAGGAGTTGGAAACTTTAATTCAATCGAAGCAAAGTGACTAGGCCACAACTTCTAGAACTGACATCCCTACTGTATCCATAGTAGTTCCTTTTACACTGGCAGCATCACTGGCACCCACAGCTCCATCTCCCATAGCATTGCCAATAACAACAGAATAGACTATAGCAAAATGTGCATCAAGAGACAAAGCAACAGAACTTGTGAAATCCATGGAAGATATGTCTATCCAGGCTACAAAGCTAAAAATATTAAAGGAAAAAGTGGCAAGTTTGGAAACTAACTGCAAACTTGCCCAACTCAAGTAGAAAGAAGAAACACAAAAGGCCCAAAGAATGGGTGAAAGAATCAAGGTCCTAGAGAAATATTTAACACTGCAGAAACCACTAGGACAAACCAAAGAAATTCTCTAGGCCAATATCATTGACTCTGTCAATGATATTTTGCCATCAATCCAAGTAATTTTTGAACAGACAGAATTGGTGAAGATAGCTACTGAAGCTATCCAGAATGTAAAGGAAGAATTGGGGGATAAATTTGAGGATGTCAATCGACTCATCCACTTCCTAAACAGAAAGAATAGATATGAGCTCCATGAGCTTAATATAGAAGACAAGACTGAGGCCATTCTAGAAATTAGGAAGGTTCTTTCCAAGAGGAACCTTATGCTCAACATACAAGATAAGTGCCACAATATGCAGGTATCCATTGATACGTTCATGGCTAAATTCCAGATTTTCATGGGAAAAGGTCTGCCCAGTCCTATGGTCATCAATGATAAACTCATGACCTAGATGGACTATGGTGATAGACTGAGAAAATTGGCTAAGGAACAAGCTAGTTCTTCATCCTTTAAATCACTACCAACACGCAAAGTGTTATATGACACATTTCAAAACTTGTTTTTTCTTGGCCATGAGGTAAAACATTTGTTCCTCAGCAAGCCAAATTTCGCAAAGTACACTGAAGCTGATGAAATTTACAAGAGAATGGTGAAGGTGAAATTACCAGATGTAGAATGGTGGGAAAAGATGACAGATTTACTATTATAAATTTACATCAGAAAATTTCTGCATAGTACAAATGAAGGTAGTCAGGTAAACAGGTGGAAACTAAATAGCAGGGTCAAAGAGTATCAATTGAAAGATGAAAGTGAAAAATACTCTAGCGTGAAATTCCACAACTGCAAGCCAGAATAAAGGGTTACACTTAAACCATAAAGGTCAGCACAACCAAAATTAAAGGGACAGCATGAAATAGTTCAACAGTTGTCTCTATTTTTTTGGAAGAATATATTTGTATTTCCTGAATTAAATCTCAAGTTGTTTTGAGATCTTTTGTAATAATTTTTGTATATATACTTCATAATTTGAAGCATGAAGGGGGGATTCCAAGACCTTTCTATAGACTTTTTCTCTCAAATCAAAAATTCTATTGTATCAATGACTGGATTGGCTTGTTGGATCAATGAATAAAGATCAGATATTTTACAGGATTCTTGTGTAAAGCGAAATACAAATAAGTATTCTCTCATGTTCAATGTTGTTTTCCTTTCGTTTTTTCCATAATCTTTTATGTATCTCTAAAATCTAAATGTTATAGCATGGAATGATATTTTAGAAATTGCTTAAATGCACTCTTTCTTGACTGTTATGCATTATTGTATGTTTTCTTCAAAATCTAAGTTAAGGAATTCTTGATTTCTCCCTGGTTTAGGTAACCTCTAGTGATCTATAAAAAAGGATTCTTAATTTCCCTTTGTTCATTACTATCCTTTGTTCTTCATTTTGATCCCGATCCAAGGATTCTTAAGTGCCCTTTCACCCTGGTTAGAATTACTTCACCCACTAGGCCTAAAGGCTTGCATTTTTCTCTACTAACCTGCCCTGTGAACATTCCCTTTACTAATTTGATCCAGTTATGTTATCCATTTGTTGACTCCATAGCCCAATGGCTTGAAGACCTAGCTCTATCCATCTGCTCCAATAATTCCACCACACAACATTCAATTCAAAACCAAAACCCCAACTAACACTAATAACTATCCTAAAATCCCATAAAAACAAAGCTAAAATATATAGAGAGAGCCCTCTCTGAGTCATAGGTTTGCTAGAGCCTATACTTAAAAGATTGGTTTGTGGTTACCACAGTTTCTTCCTTCTTCTGATAACTTCTAAGGAAAATTCTGAGTGATAAGATAGTGGTGACCATGCTGGGGAATCAAACCCTCAGTCCTAATAAATTCTTAAGAAATTTTAAATCCACATTTCAAGCCTCTTAAAGGAATTTATTAGAAGTTATTACAAAAATTTTGAAATTCTAGCTTCAAGGAGAACTCATTTTATTAGGGCTAATCCAGACCCAAACCCTGCCCCAATAGTTGATAATCCTAACCTGATTTCAATAAAATCCAAAAAAGAAGAAAGTTCAGTTAGCCGGATCCCATTAGTTAAGGCATATTCATGTCCTGATGAGTGGTTGTTCTTGGAAGATCTTCCCTTTGATGAACAATTCGATTTATCCTTGTTTAGAACAAAATCTAAAAGTTCACTTGATGAAACTATTCTAGACCCTGAGTTTATTTCATACCTTGAAGTTCAGAAGGCCCACCAATCAATTGATGAATACATTCTGAATTCTCCACAACCATCCATTAGTACTGCCAAGATCCTTGGGCTTTCTGAACAATTGTCCACTGCTCTTAGTTCACCATTATTCCCTTCAATTTCTGAAGTCCATTCTTCACCACCATTTCTACCTTCACTCCCTCACCAACCTATTATTGTCCATTCATCACCTACTAGCCACAGTTCTCTATCCACTACTGCATCATCTCCAAGTACTTCAACCTCCCATCGTAACCCCTCCCAGCTTAGAACAATGGCCAATAGATATGCTCCTCTTGTTTTACCTGCCCCACTTGGTTCCTTGCCAGCAGACTACCAAAGCAAAATTGTTCAATTGGATGGCATAGGACACTGCACAACACCATGTCAATAGAATGACAAATTATTTCGAACTACGTGAAATTGATATTGTTGATGTTCAAATGAGACTAGTTACCCAGACTCTAGGTGGTGATGTTAGGAAAGGGTTTAGAGCATTACCTGATAATAGTATTGATAGTTTAGAAACATTTCATCACCAATTTTTTAACAGATGGGAAAAGAAGAAAATTCCCCTCCAATCTTGTCAGAAATGAACAACATGTAAAAGGGGATCTCTAATGAAATTGTTTCAGATTACTCGTAACCAATTTAACAATATTTATATATATATATATATATATATATATATATGATATAGTATATTTATATATATAATATGCATCCCAATTAATCTTAGATCTCCACTTGATTTAGCTTTAATAAAATTCCCTGATGGTTTTGACATAGACATGGCATTCCAACTCAGGGAAAGAAACCCCCCACATTAGAATAACTGCAAAGTGTAGATGTTAGTGTAGAGGCTAATTTGTTAGCTAAAAGAGCTAGAGTTAGGAGTGAAAAAAGAGGAAATGCAAAAGATGAAGCTTCATCATTTGACATTAAGATAGATAGCCTAGCCAAAAGTATGGAAAAACTAATGGACAGAATAGAAAACATAGAGAGAAGACCGCAATGGGATAACCAACAAGCTAATCCAATTAGAAAGCCTAACTTTAGAAATAACCAAAACCAAAACACTGGAAAAAAATGGACCGGAGCAAAACATTAGGCCTCATTTCCAAGATAATTATGCAGAAGCATCCATTCCATAAGATCCTTAACAAGATATACAAATAAATCTAATGGGAGTAAATGATGAAGACCCTATTTTTCTAACTCAAGATGACCAGGAACTACATATGCTGCAGCAATTGCAAATCCAGTCTGGAGAGTCATTTGATTATAAACAAGGATATGAATCTGCCATTTTTGAAGTGCATAAGCAGTATAATCTAAGGAGTAAAAAGAACATTAATTCCCTTGATCAAACCAAGAAAACAATGCCAAATCAACCCAAGAAAATCAAAGAAACCCCTGTCTCTAAAATTCTCGAGATTCTCCCCAGATAGAACCAGAATCCTTCTAGTCCAACCATTATAGATATAACCCATAATCAACCTTCTAATGATCAAACATCCACTTCCATTCGCTCTCAGGAACCAATAGACAAAGCTCAAAATACTAGAATTGAAAATCCGCATAAGGAGATCCCCAACAAAGGAAAGGAAGACCATCCTACTCAAATCCCTCCTGCGAAAATTCAAAACCTTCAAACAGAAAATTCCCCTTTGCCATTCAATTTGGGAGCAAAAGTAGCTAAGCTAAAAATTTCAATTCCTTTAACAGAACTTATCAAAAATGAAACTTACAAATCACAGATAAACCAGACCTTAAACATTGCTGAAAATGAGGATTTTGTTAACCTATTTGATGACCAACCAAAGCTCATATTTGGTCTAGATGTTAATGGAAAACCATTAGGAGTAATTCCACATATTCACATTAGCCTTGGCATCCATGAAAAAATTCTTCACAATGTAATGCTGGATTCTGGGGCCACCCACAACTTAATGCCTAAATTAGTAATGGAGAAGTTGAACCTAGACATTACAAGGCCTTACAAAGACTTATTCTCATTTGACTCAAGTCAAGTAAAGTGTCTATGACTGATTAAAGACCTCTGTGTTACCTTAGTTTAATATCCTGCTAAGAGCATCTTAATGGATATGTGGTTGTTGACATCCCACCGAAGTATGGCATTATGTTATCTAAATCATGGGGAGCCAAACTTCAGGGATCTTTACAACTTGATATGTCATATGCCACAATCTCTACTTTTGGACAACCTAAGAAACTATACCGAGAAACCTTAATGAAATATATGGTAAGTAGCCAGGATAGGCCTCAAAACTTTCCCATCTACTCCATAGATTCAGATATTGATTCCTTTATCTTGTATAATGTTGATCAAACACAAGAAGAATCTTCAAACAATGTTAATACAAAACCAAAAGAAATTGTAGTTTCTTCCCAAAAGGAAACTAGCCAAACTATAGAACTTTTCAATGATATAGATAATCTAAATACTACAAGTGATGAAAAGATTGTTTCACCTATGGGGAAAATTATGTGCATGAGATATTATGGCATTTGGAATTTGATGGATCAGTGAGTAAGTTAGGAGCTGGAGCAGGAGTCCGGATACACAATTTGGAAAATGATTACTCAGAAGGTCATGCATATAGATTAAATTTTAAATGTACTAATAATATGGCAGAGTATGAAGCCTTAATGTTGTATATGTTAGCGCTTGAAATTTCACCTCAGGCTGAAAAGGTAAAATCCAAGGCAACATCAAACCACTTAGCCTCGTAGCTAGCCCTACGGGGCAGGAGAGGGCTCTCTCCGGTCTATCTCGGCAAAAGGTCTTCAACGGGCTGAGACAACCAATAAAGAACACTGATTTTAGGCTATTAAACTGATAAAAAGGTTTGATTTGGGATTTTTAGGGTTTTGGCGGAAAATTGGGGAAAGACAATTTTGGGTGCGGGGATTGGACGCAGTTTTCGCAGGGGGCTCTTTGGGGCGAGGTAGGAGACTGTATTGATGCCTTTGAAAGATTTGGATGGATGAGAATGACTGGTGAGGAGTTAAGGAGAGCAAGAAATCACCTTGAATTCTCCTTAAACAGCTGAAAACATTGATATTAAGCAAACTTAAAGGCAGAGCATAGCAACCATGAATTCTACCTTAACACTTCATTTGCCTAATTTGCTGAAGAAAAAAGTAAGAAGATGATTCACATAACAAAGTTACAAGTACAAACAGAAACACACCATCAATACATGTAACCACAGGAATCCCAAAAAGGACTGCAAAACCCTGGTCTTTCTTCCTTTGCCAAAAATGCAGAGATACAATGAGTAATACAATAGAAGCTTTCTCCCTCAAGAGTCCAAACATGAAAATAAATAAGAAAGTACATAATATAGGGAAGATAACATCTTTCCTTGCCTCTAGGGGTCGAGCTCACTATCCTAGGAGCTGTTTCAACCAATTCCAAACTGAGCACTAAAATCTAGGCAGTTAAAACAACTTGCCTCTATAAGCTAGGAAACCAATTCATTCATTAAATGTTTGCCTATTTCATGAATGAATCTTCTAGAAGAGATAAATAAGTGTCAAAGTATCATAAAATTACATCATTTACATCAAGGATGATCAAAATACACTCCAAAAAGTCAAACCTAGTCAAAACTACGTTTTGTTGAGTTGTAGGTGCATTTCTGTGAAAATAGCGTGATGCGTAGCGCCCTGAATCTCAACGCGTAGTGCGCCTTGGGGCCTGCTTTTGAGGCACTTCCTGAAGTCCAAATGAGGCAAAAGTGGACTTTTTGGAAAGTTTTGGATGTCTACTTTCCCACCCAAGTGGAATTTCGGAATTTGGTGACCATTTGCCCCTCCAAAATTGCAATCTCCCAAGACTGCTTCCTGTGTGTCAAAAAGGTGGCAGAAAGTCATTTTTTGCTTGTTTTTTGACCTTCTAGAGGCTCAAAACTTGGTGAAATTTCTTGGAAATTGCTGAGAAAGTGTATTTTTGCATGAAAAATCCAAAAATGCTGAGTTTTCATGAAAAGGTGTTTCCCATCTTCAGGGTAGTGCGCGGCACGCTACGCGTTGGGGAAGAAAACCAGTGTTTTGCCCAACAAATTCACAAATGACCAAAAACGCTCAATTTTTTTTTAAATTTGTGCAGAAGGTAAGTCATTTAGCACCATGCTCCTTCAAGGAAGCCTCAACCAAGATGTGGAGGGGATTGGGCCTTTTTCTTCGTTTTAGTGCCTTGGCCAACCGTCCTTTGAGCACCTTCATTTTTGCCTTAAATACGTGCATTCGAGCCCAATAATGGTTTTTCATGTTACCTCCGGTGTTGACTCATGGTCATCACTTTGCTCATAGGCTGTTTCGGTTTCTGACATGGTTTCAAGAGCAAAATGGCTGAAATGTACTGCTGCTTCTGCTCAAATGACCTGCTGTTTTGACTGTTTGAATGCTGCTCCAAGGGGACAAAAAACACAAGGGAGATGTAAGGGAGGGGGACTTTAAGGGGACTTAGGGAAAATATATTTAAAAAGGGAATTTAGGGAAGGAATTATGGCACATACATCATCACATCATCATAATTTGTAGGGGTTTGATAGGAGGTAGGGTTTCGGGAGATTTTATTGAATTTTAGGGATAGGTAGGGTTTTAGGGCTTTTTATTTTTTTGTTTGTTAGGGAGATTAGGTGAAAATGACAAGGGAGGGGATAATGGGAATGTGGGGAAATGAGGGAGTGAAAAAGATGACCTTGGGTAGCGAACTCAAAACCCTAGCTTCACTTGCAATTTGAAATTTTTAAACATAATATATATGAATTTCATGCTTCACACTTGATGGCATTTGACATATTTTCCATGCTCATTTTTCTTTAGAAAGCAAAAAACATTGATGACTTGAGGCCTACCTGTAAAACTTAAGAGATTTGAGGTCATTTTGAAGCTTGTTTGCAATTTGTTGTAGGTGAAACCACGTAGCGCCCGTGGTTTTTAACACTGGAACTTCTTCCCTGACATGTAGCACACGCCCAATGTGTAGCGCATAGGCCCTGATGCGTAGCGCGTGGGCGCTGTTTCTCAATTCGCCCAGTTTCACACTAAATCACCTTTCACACTTGCTCTTGGAGTCTTGGAGGCAAATGAATTGCAAAATGAGGAGAGAGGGGCTTTTATAAACTTGATTTAAATTAATTTCCCCTCAAACCCACTTTATAATGTTTATGCAATGACACTTTTTAAAACTAATTGCTGCTGACTTGTGGTTTCCTTTTTGTCATGAAATTGGTTGAAATGATGCTTTTTCTTGAAAATTTTTGCAGGGATAGCTTCTGAGGAGTCTTGGCAAAGGAGACCAAGGTCCCATGCCAACTTTTAGAGAGTTTGATTTTTTTTACAAATTTTTACAAAAATGAGAAAATGACCTTGCCTTCAAAAACAAAGTTTTTGAACTCAAGGTAAAAATTAGCTATACAATATGAAATCATCTGAAGTGATGCTTTGATGGACATCCCTCTGGCCTACTGGGCATTTATTGACCTCAAAAGACATGACCTCAAAAGACAAAATTGGACTAAACCCTAGACCTAGGACCTTGATTTCAAGACAAGACCAATGACCTTGTAAGGAATTTATTGACTGAAACAAACTTAATCCAGTAGTGCCAAGAGGGTAATAAAAGACACAAGCTCCTCCATCAGGGTTATGGCATGCCTAATGGAATGCAATAAGATGACATTGATGAGACACCTACTTATGCAAATGCAAAGAGCTTTGATCGCTGATGGAGGGCTACTAGACCGACTCTAACAAGGTGCATGAAAATTTATAGATGTACCATCCGTCTATCTCAAAATTAGGTTCTATTAATATTATGCACCAAAGCAAGCTTTCACACATGTAGATTTTTTACAATGAATTAGACAACATGATAGAGGGTTCATTATGTTAAGAAATTGAAAATAAATTTTTGTTGTTGCTCCATTTCTAGTGAGCATCCAAGGCCCTCGTGGAGTCACTCAAGAAATTACTAGCATTACTTCACTACTAGTGGGTGTCCATAGCCTCAACAAAGTCGCTTGCATCACCTCTCTATGTAGGAAGCCTTTCTCATGCATTTACCCTTTTATTTGGTTTTTCTTTACGTGCAATTTTGCATTATTTGGCCTTTCTTTATGCCAGGGTGGATGAGGAATCCTAAATTATTTTATGAGTAGAGAGGTTGTTCCTTGTTTTACCAAAACTAAAGATATTTTGACTTAGGTATTCCCTATTTCCATATCTCTATATCTCATTTCCAACTCACAGGTGGATAGTAGACACACAATCAAACATTCAGGACTAGATCAGAAATAGAATTCACATTTTAGATGTAGGTATTATGAACTTATCATAGTTCCCCATGTGTATTGACTCATATTTTCCTCATTAATAGGTTAGATTCATAGAAATAATGTTTAGGATGTGGTTTCAATACTAGGGTGGTCTACATGAAAATGCCTCTTGGAACTAGAATCACAACCACACACAACCAATTATTGTACTTTCAACATTTGGGCAAGGTGGGCACCAAAATATCTTCTAGTGTTTTATTTATATACATGTTTGAAAGAAAAATTAGAGTAATGAAACAATTCCAAATGACAAGGTAATGAGCAATACAATGAAAATAAATAAAAGCTAAATGTAATGAAAAAGAAAAGTGATGTAGGAGAGCTATGCAAATAAAGCTAAATGCAATGAAAAGATAAATGAGAGATTCAATGCAACTATTTACATGTGAAAACAAATTGGCATTTTATGTGACAAAAAACATAATTCAAGGTATGAAATTAGCTACGAATGCAAATGCATGCACAACTATTCTAATAATAAAACAATCTAAAACTAATCTAAGTCAAGAGGAGTTTGGGATCATGTGAAATAAAACTTCCTATGGAGCCAATTAAGTTTCTTCCGACTTGCAAACACATAGATGTCATCAAATAATATCAATATAAATGTTCAAAAGTAGAGATACACCTTTATAGAATGAACAAGAATAGGAAGGTCTCACCTACTCACAAAAGATGTTTCTAGAAATATTCTTCTAACCTAGCCAAAATCTTATCTTGATAAACAAAATGATAAACTTGCAAACCATAGAAACCTCTCAAATATGTGCATTTATTAATATTTACCTTTATACCGAACACAAGAGAGATTAGAGGCCACTTACTTGTACAGTAATTTATTGGGAAAAGACTCTTCTAACCTAGTGACAATTCTATGTTGGTATTTAAAATATTTTACATGGAAACCTTGGAAATCTTTCAAAGATGAGCATTCAATTAGTGAAACAATGTTATGAAAACAATCTTGTGGAAAAACCTTAACATGATCTATTTTAGGTGTTTTATTAAGTTCGTGAGGTCCTAACATAACCATCAACAAGAGCTAAAGTGCCTCATTTTCCTGACAGATCTCTAAATCTTCAAATGTTGGTGGATAAAATTTCGAGGGCTTGGTTAACTCAAAAAATGCAAGTGGACATCCATCATCAGGTTTATAAATGATATCAATATTAGCTATATGACAAATATTAGAATTGGTGGTTTGATTAGATGTTTCAATATCATTAGATTGGTGATTCAAAACACAATATTTTTCTTTAGTCATAAATGGACATGAACCAATCAAAGGTATTTCATGAATGGTTTGAGCTAAAGAGTTATCTTATTCTAATGCCGAAGATTACAAATCACAAGAGAGGTGGGCAATAGTTCAACTCTTTTCCTCTTCCACATGTGAACATTACTACCTTGTATTTAAATAAGATCCAATTCAAAAAAATGGAATTCTAGAGGATTTAAAATGTTTGCTGGTGTAAGAAATCCAACACACATGCAAGAAAACAAGGAGTAGTGAGTTGAGGAAGAAGAAAAATTAATTCCCATAAGAAACTCTTCTACAATCAAATTTGATTCTAATTCTAGAACTTTCACATTTATATCTTCTTGGGGGATCAACAGATCGACATATACTTTATGATCTATGGAATTATTTGAACACACAATGTCACCCAAGACAATTCCTTGGTCATGGTAGGGAGGTGAAGATAAGAGCATATCATGAGAATATTCAGGAATGATTTCTAATAAAGGTTCAGTGGGTGAAATGAATCTCATCAACTTGAAAAATAAGAGATGCTTTACCAATTTCATTTTAGCTTGTCCTACTTCTAAGGAATTTAATATAGATTGTGAAATAAAATAACTTTGCTTCTTTTCATTTAAAATTTCTTCATTACTTGGTTCAATAATAACCAAGATTTCATTGTTCTCATAGGAAATCATTTCATTGGGTAATGAATATGGAGGGGAATAAGAAATGTTATAGGTTAAAAATTCCCCTTATGAGGCCTCAAATTCCTCCTGAATATCATGCGAAAAGGAGAGAACATTTGGCACGATAAAAGCAGGCATAATTTTTTGTTCATTTGTAAGATGTGGATCATTCAAATATTGATGTGATTGAATATTAATATTTAATTATCCCAATCCATGTCTCTCTCATGAAACGTATAACAATGATTGAGAAATATGTATGAAAAGTCATTCAATGATTCATCAGGTTTCATTATAAGCTCATCGATCATTTTAAATATTTTTTCAGGACTATAACCTTCAAAATCATATTTAAACTCATCAATGAATTACTAAAAAATAATGGATAGATGCAGGTGGAAAATTTTGACACAGGGCTTTGACGCTGTTGTTACTCCATTGTGGGTTTCAATTGGTCAAGTTTTCCCAAGAGTAGTGAAGTTTTAGGCCATAGAAGATATCAATGCTTAATTGAATCCTTTCCATTGAATAGGGCTTAGAAAGGGTTTTCCAATGGTATATGGAAGTCTGCAAATGGACTTCTGGATCATAAGATATGGCATGTTGAAGTTACCCATGGATAGCCAGAAGATGAGGAGAAAAGACTTAAAGAAAAGCACAAGTAGGAGGTCTAGGAGACAATCTCATCATAAATCGGCTATCGTCGGACTCCCAGGCATAGGCTCACGGTTTATTAGTGGTTCATCATGCTGAACGCTGATATTGTAGTCTTGCATCCTACATATCAACCATGTCACATTCCCGTAGTCCTGTATATTGTCCATGTCGCAGTCCCACAGTCCTGTGATATCAGCAATTGACGAATCAGTGGAGCAAAGCAGTCATCACTATAAATACAATGTGAAGTACCAACTTTTCGATCCAATGTAAAAGCGCCAAGGGAGGCCAAAATTCATTTACAAAGGAATTTCATGGAAAAAACAAGGTCAGGCGGACCCCTTCTCTCTCTTCTATGTGCCAGTACGAAAGGTGACGTGGTCGTATGCGGAATACATGTCACTCACTTTCAGCATTTTTAAGGATCCTATGGGGGAATTTCTGGGTGACATGTGTCACCACTCACAAGGTGACATGTGGTAGTGATGACATCACCCTAGGTGATCGAGAATCAACGATCGGATGAAGTAAAGTTTATTCCTACACTAATTTTCCTTCCCTCCCTGCGATTTTGATGTGTAGGGGATCCTCGTGGATGTGATATGTTTTATTTATTCTATCTCATGAGGATTTTGCATCCGTACAAGTCGGCCCACGCTATGGAGAAACAGTAAAGGAACTTTCCCCTCACACAGTACGATTGCGATACCTCTAGTGGGCCCAACCTCGCAGATCAGTGATCACAGGGTTCAAAGGGAAATATTAGTGGAAATCGTTGGAAAGCACTGAAGTGCGGGATTTTTTTTCAAAAAGGAAAAATGCCCCCAGACATAGTTCTAAAGGTCTCAACGTTCGAAGGCTAAGCCCTTGGTTGCAGCCCCTGGTCCTACGAAGAAGATAATAGTATAAGGGGCTAAACTAAAGGGGCTTAAGGAAAAATGAAATCCGTCGTTCTTCCACGCCGATTTATGAGGAAACTTCTTGCCATAGCAAGGCCCTGAGATCATGGTACAAAGTTTTAAAGGTGAATGGGCGAACAACTATGTCTTTAAGGGAAATATGTGGTGCATTCAAAACCAGTATGGGTTGACTCATAGAATGCCCATTGTAACACAGAATCAGGGTCCATATTGACAAGAATGGAAAGAGACTGGGTAGATCAGGAGGATTTAACTCTCGGACATAGTTCCCCATAACATGGGAAACGACTCAAGCAGTAAATGCAAAAAAGATGAAAATTTTTTGCACAACACAAAAAAACATACCATGGAGCAAACTATAACCTGAAGTAGAGGAGATCACAGGGATGGGCACATAGATCTTCATTTACGTTTCTGTCTAACTGTTTATTTATTTTGTTGTCCTGTAAGGTGCCCGCTTTCAAAGAAGCCATTAAATTTGTAATGTTTTGGGCCACAGAGCCACCCCCAAACAAGAAAGCAAGTCATCTTGATAGTTAGGACTCAACTGAATATATTTTGCAATGAATGCCCATTATCCCCTCTCTAGATAAATAGGGGAAAGAAAGACTTAACAAGGGTTCAAAATTCTAAAGAAAACTCTACATGTAATTTTCAGACTGTATAACTTCAGGATACAAATATTTTAGAATATGAAGAAATGGTGGTGATTCCCCCTTCAAGTATTACAATATGTTATCCCTCTATTAAAACCCATTATGTTCATGTTTCTTATCTGATTTCATGCAATCACAATTGTTAGAAATATTTCAAGACTTCCTCATAGATTCATTGGTATCAAAATGTTATGCATGTGCCTGTAAGTTCCTCACATATTCATTTGTATTGACATTGTTAATGCTAGTGCCTGTATGGATTATTGAAATTATGTCTTTAAAGGTTTCTCTTCATGAATAATACCACACAACCTCTCTTATGCCCATTATATCTACTTCTAACTCAGATAAATATAGAAATTCTTAAAGCTGCAAACTCTATGTGTTAAAGCATAGAATTTTTGATGCTGTAAGCTCCATATGATGAGTTACTCCTTCTACTTATCCTCTATCATTGTTCTATAAAATCTTATTAAATTGTAAGTCCTTGGACTACTCGACCTCCATTGTTTTATGCATATTTATGAGATTTTCATATTTCTTACTCCTTTAGGTGAATGAACCAACCTATAATAGATTAACAGATATATCTATATATATATATATATATTATATATATATTATATATATATATATAATATATTATAATATATATATAATATATATATGATGTCTCCATTTCTAGAAAGTCATATGAGATACACAAAATCTAGATGTGCCAAGGCACTAGTCTTGTAAGCAATCCAAGGCTATCTCTTGGAGCTACAACATCTTTTGGCGTCATTGTCGGGGAACATATTGAAGGATTTTTCTCCTTGGATACGAAAATTTAAACACTATTTGTGTAGGTGAGTGAAGTCTATTATGATTGCATTGATAACACCTTGCAACTCCACAACCCCCCATTATCATTTATCACCTTGGCTTGTAAAAGGCCTCATACTCACTCATATACATCTCAGCAGAAATCCCCATTCGTATCTGACCCCGAAAAAATAATTTTTAGGAAAGTATGGAAAGAGAAAACTCCCCTTGTTGATACTACCATCTCGTCTACCTTTGAAGCTTCCTCATCTAGTTCTCATCCTATTGTTACTCACTGTTGAGCCCTGAAACTACATCTCTCCTACACACTTTCCTAGACTTTTTCCCCTCACCAGTACCTCATAAGCTATCAAAGATCATTACATATTGATTACAAAAGAGCATTTAAGTGGTTTTCTAACTATGTTTTTGTGTTTGCTATTTGACTTAGATTTTGCTCATTAGCTACAGAATGCAGCCACTTTCTGCAACTATTTTTGTTGATCTCTAGCTGTCATCAAGCAAAATGAGGCACGTGGGCAAGTCAGGAATGATATGGACATGGATCAGGTCCTATTGGTTCAGCCAAATTCACAGAGGAAGCCCTTGGTCAAACAGTGGTCAAATGAAGAGTTCTACGGCAAATAGGTCTCTGTTTTCAAACACGTGAAGGGTCCGAGACCATTCCTAGATCCATGGGTTCATTTTGACAGCTGTAGACTGCCTCCACGATGCAAATCGAGTAGCCACCTTTTGATAGATTGAATGATCTTGGCAACCATCATGCTAAGCTCACGGATGCTGTCTTTTTACGTGTCCTCTGTTGAAGGTGTTTCATAGGAAAACAGTTATGTAATTTCCCTTATAAATAATGCATTTGCACATGCATAGAGCTAGTTAGTTTTTGATGTCATTTTGTTGTTAGTCATTGTATTGTGTCGTGAACTGGTCCTACTATTGTAACGAGAGGATTCTTCCTCTATTTTGCAATATAACAAGACTCTCTTTTATATGATTGTGTGAACATAATTCCAGACTGATAGCATGTTGACCAAGGTCGTGCAGAGGGCCCTTGCTGGCTGAGGTTTTGTTTCTTTATTTCTATAAAGTTTTTATGTGTTGTTTCCTTATTTCCATTGCACATATTTCATAGTTTGTTCATCTGTGTATATTTCATAAGTTAGTTATGATGTTAATGTTTCATTCCTGTACATGATTTTTCAAGCATCGTATATTGTTGCTAACACTGATCAGTGTGTGTTTTAGGAGAGGCTAGGCCCGGGCATTTTCATACAATTTTTACAATAACTAGTGACATGAGATTAGCCTCTCTTCTGACTTTGTTTTTCTTATATTTTCAATTTTAGTTATGCTTTGATTCCAGTCTTATTCATTTGATTTGTTAGTTAGTTTAGATATCAAATTCTTCATGTCATTGACGTTATCTCCAGAGCCATAGCTTAACCCTGAAAAGACTACTTGGCAATCTATTGAACTATGAGTGATGCGATTTGATTTTAGTTTTATTTTTCTACAATTAGATAGCATGTTCTTCATGTTATTGATGTTATCTCCAGAGCCATAGCTTAACCCTGAAAATACTACTTGGCGAGCTATCAAACTATAAGTGAAGTGACTTTATTTTACTTTTATTAGTTTGTAGTTTTTGATTTGTTTGAGTGCATTAGCTTAATTTATTTTTTTGTATTTAGATAAGCAGTAGAGATAGTGATTTCATGATCAGTAGTTCATTATTTGTTTGATTTGAATAGCAACACCTTTCCATTCTTGTTCAAGTACTAATTTCATTACTAGTATGTTTTAATACCTTTTGAAGTGTTAAGTTCTCGAAATCATTATAGAGGACATATTTGCCTTAAAATCTATATCCATACTTGCCTTCTAGAGTATTCTTAAAACTCAAGGATAGGATTTCCATTCACATTAGGAGATAAACGAAGATAAAACCCCCAAAACAAAATAAAAATTGAAAACAATAAAAAGTAAGAAAGAGGTTATCTTGCACATATAGTGCGCCACACTTCATCGGTTTACGACTCCCGGATTGATAATTAATGTAGAAATTTAGGACATACTAAATTTACTAAACATTTTTGTGTCGTTGCTGGGGAAGTGTAACTAGGTAGCCAATCTCTTACGTAAAAAAAAAGAGGAAAAGAAGGGAAAAATTGATAGCTTCTTAAAGTATGCTCTCCTCTTGCACCTAGTGTGATTTGGAGGATCAAAAAAGAGATTTATTAGTTCAATAATTTCTTGAATATGCTCTCTTCTTGCACCTAGTGTGATTTGGAAGATCAAAAAGAGAAATATTAGCCTGACTTGAAAGAAAAATAAAAAAAATAAAAAATGACATGCATAGAGCAAGAGATTCTAGGGGAAGGTGTATAACTAAGGCCAAGAGTTCGATTTTCACAACTCCAGCTACTTCAAGGCATAGACAAGATTCACCTCCATCTAGTCCCATCCTTAGGATTCCTGGAATTAGAGGATTCTCCCACACTATCTACTAAATCTGATCTATGAGAAGAACCTTTATTCACTTCTACATGGGAACATATTGTAATCAAAGAAGTAGAATCACCTGAAGAAGAGGGAAAGGGAGAAACTCTCTCTTGTCCACCATTAATAGAAGAACCAGAAGACTCTGAGGAAACGATCATGATAGAGGAAGTAGTAGATGGATTTGGAGGAGGAGGTAGAGGTAGAGGAAGAGGAAATAATGGAGGCAAGAATGGTGGAGGTAGAGGTAATAATGGGGGAAATAGGGAAGGAGATAACTCATTTGGATTCCCTATAGTTGATGAGGAAACTCATGCAATAATGAAAAAAATTTCACCATCTTTCCTCCCAAACTTTTATGGGTTGCAAAGTGAGGATCTTGAAACATTTCTATTTGAGTTTGAAGTCTTGTGCCGAACCTACGACTATATGGAAGACTCTCAAAAACTCAAACTATTTCCTTCAACATTGAAAGGAGCTACTTTGAAATGGTTCATGGGATTGGTCACTCAATCTATTAGGACTTGGAATGATATGAAACAAACCTTTTTGGATAGACACTTGGACTATTGTATGCCCACCAATCAGAAGGATGAGGTATTCAAAATGATGCAAAAAGAAGATGAAAACTTGGAGGATTTACTGGAAATATTTCAATACAACTTAAAGAGAGAAAAAATGAGTAATTTAGACGAGGAAACCTTGAAAGATCTTCTATTGAAAGCCATTAGAGATGATTGGATAGATATTTTAAACATTATGGGGAAGGGAGACATTTCTCAATTTCCACTTTGTGACATAGCAGAATTATGTGTCCATCTCTCCAGGGGAAAATCTAAAACAGAAAAAGGGCCTAGAGATCCTTCTCTTATTAGAGCAAACAAATCTACAACTGGATTAGTAAGTAGGGCAGAGATTGGCAATATGCTTGATGAGTTCAAAATCGATATTCTAGGGAGCCTTAGTGAACAACTAGACACCCTTAAAATACAAAACAAGTAGAAAGCAAAAGTTGATGCCTTAGCCATCTTTTGTCCAAATGTAGAAAGAAACATGATCTAAGGGAATGCCCCTTGGATGCAAAAGTTGTAAAAACATGTATGATTTTCTCAGAAATTCATGAGACAAAGGATTGTCCTTCAATTCCTAGGCTCAAAGCTGTCTTTCAAGAAGATCCAAATTCAGTAGAATCCCTTTGTTTTGTTTCAAGAAGACCTTGGCAGGGGCAACAAAATCAAGGATTTAACAACCACATGAACTTTTAGCTCCCGCCAAATTGGAATTCTTGGCAACAAACTTGGCCCTAACCTCAAAATCCATACCAATCATGGGCACAAGGGATGAAAAATCTTTATGGGAGATTTGCTCAATTTTATCAATATCCTCCATCTTTTCAAAATCAACAAAATCCACAACTTCCAAATCAATACCCACAACTTTCATTGCCATTTCCACAACAACAACCTTCTCAACAAAATCCAAATCCTCAACTCTTGCTTCCATTTCAACAAAAGACAAATCAACTACCAGCTCAGCCATTGCCAAATCCCAACAACAAAAAACCCTCAGAATGCTTACATGGTAGAAGGACAACAATTTCCTACCTATATGATTGTTCCTCTTAATGATGTTCAACTCAGATCCGGTAGAGTTTTAGAAAAACCTTCTACAGATGTTCAAGAGCAAGATACCTCTTAGGAGGATTCTCTTAAAGTCAATAAAGGTTTTGAGGAAGCATCTCTTCAAAACCCAATCATTCAAAAAGAAAAAGAAAAAGAATCAACCCACATAACTCCTATAGTTGAGCAACCTGCATCTTCATCCACACCTCCTTTCCTTGAAAGATTACAAATTGAAAAAGGGGTGGAAAAGCAAATCTGGTTGCCTGACTATGATTTTCTAGATGAATTAAAGAATTTATGTATCAAGATTCCCTTGCTACAAGGCATTAGAGAGATTCCTATTCTAGCAAAAACAATAAAGGAGTTGAGTCTCAAAAGACCAGGAAGGAAATCAAGAGATACAAGAAGAATCCAACTGGTAGGAAAAATTGTATATATCATGATGGAAAAAATTACCATGCAGAAATATGTGGATCTAGGTAGTCCAATTGTCAAGACACATATAAATGGGATAGAAATTCCAAATACTTTGATTGACTTAGGGGCTGCTATAAACATTATGAGTAGATAGACTATGGAATAGCTTAAACTTCCTAATCTTCTTTTGACACCCACCTTACTACAACTTGCAGATAGATCAATAATCAAACTAGATGGTGTACTAGAAGATATTTTAGTCTCCTTAGATTCTTGGGAATATCTAGTAGATTTCATGATTTTGACTCCCAAGAGTAATTTAGGAGGGCACTCACTCATCTTAGGAAGACCTTGGCTAGCCACAGCTGATGCTTTCATTAGTTGTAGATCTGGGGATATGTACATTTCTGATGGTAGTTCGACAAAATAAATTCAATTTGTATCCTCCAGAAAAAACAATTACAGAAGTAGGAGACAATGAATGGGTCAATGATGAAGATATTATAAAACCTGTCTTTACTATTTCTGAAATTAGTGAATACAGTCAAATTCTGAACACATTAGAAAAATTTGAAACATCTTCAGAATATGACCACACACAATTTCAGTTAGATTCTGATATTGAATATTTATCATCAAGACAAATGTCTCTTTACTCTATGGAAGGGTTTGGTAGTTCTACCACTGAGATTTTTCCAAGCAAAACACTAAATATCAACAAAAATTTGAAAAAGTCACAACAGGAAGAACTAACCAAAATCTTGCAAAAACATTCTACTGCATTTGCATGGGAGTATACTGATATGAAAGGTATTGACCCTAAGACTTGCATCCATCATATCTATATCGAGGAAAATAATAGGCCAATTAGACAACCTCAGAGAAGGATGAATCCAAATCTTAGGGAGATAGTGAAAGAAGAGCTCCAAAAACTGCTCAATGTAAACTTCATTTACCCAATTTCAGATAGCCGATGGGTTTCTCCTTTGGTTATAGTACCCAAAAAGAATGGTAAATGGAGCGTATGCATTGATTATAGGGAATTGAATAAAGAAAATTTGAAGGTTCAGTTTCCTTTGCCCTTTATCGATCAAGTATTAGATACATTAGCAGGAAAAAATTACTTTTCATTTCTGGATGGTTTTAGCGAGTATAATCAAATTCAGGTAGCACCCAAAGATCAGGATAAGACCACATTTACATGTCCATCGGTAACTTTTGCTTATCGAGTGCTTCCTTTTGGATTATGTAATGCACCTGCAACATTCCAAAGACCAGTACTGGGAATTTTTTCTGATCTAATCCATGATTGTGTAGAGGTATATATGGATGATTTTACATTTTATGGTGATTCGTTTGAAGAGGCATTAGAAAATTTGGAAAAAGTCCTTATACGATGTAAAGAAACAAACCTTTCATTAAGCCATGAAAAATGCTTTATGATGTTTACTAAAGGTATTGTTTTAGGACATCATATTTCAAGGAATGGGATTCAAGTTGATAGATCAAAAGTTGAAGTCATCTCCAAGTTACCTATTCCAAATTGTCAAAAAGACGTTAGAAGTTTTCTAGGATTTATTGGATATTATAGAAGATTTATAAAAAACTTCACCAAAATAGCATCTCCACTCTTCAAACTGCTTACAAAAGACTGTGAATTCAAATGGGGTCTTGATTGCCAATCAACGTTTGAAACTTTGTAAACAAGAATATCTGAAGCGCCTATTTTGAGAGGACCAAATTGGAAACTCCCTTTCCATATTTCTACAGATGCTTCAGATACAACTGTGTTGGGACAAAAATATTTAGTTCCTTATGCCATTTACTATACCAATAAAAATTTAACTCCCACTGAGTTGAACTATACTGTGATTGAAAAAGAGTTCTTAGCTGTTGTTCATGCAATCAATAAGTTCAAACATTATATAACAGTCTATGAAACTTTTATTAATATTGATCATTCTGCAATTAGATATCTAATGAACAAACCCATTACTAATGGCAGAGTTACAAGGTGGCTCCTACTTTTACAAGAATTCAATATTACTGTGTTAGATAGACCAGGGAAACAAAATACAGTAGCTGATTTCTTGTCTAGGATTCAGAATACTAAAGAAGATTCCCCTGTAGAGGACAAGTTTCGTGATGAATATTTATTTGCAGTAACTAAAAAGACCCCTTGGTATGCAGATATAGCTAACTATTTGGTTACAGGGAAACTACCTCCACATTTATTTCCTGGTGAAAGAAGAAAGATTATTCAGGAGAGTTCAAAATATTCATGGATTTCTAATGAATTGTTTAAAACAGGGACAGATTTTGTGATCAGAAGATGTGTTAGGGAAGATGAAATGCCTGATATGCTCAAAGCATGTCATGATGAACCATGCAGCGGACACTTCGTTGACAGAAGGACAACCTATAAAATCCTATCTTTAGGATATTATTGGCCATCCCTCTTCAAAGATGCAAAACAATATGTCAAAAGGTGTGACAGCTACCAAAGAGTAGGGAAACCTACCATCTCAAATGAAATGCCATTGCAGCCACAGGTACTCATCGAACCCTTTGAAAAATGGGCTTTAGACTTCATTGGACCTATTAACCCACCATCTAAACAAAGAAAGTATATATTGGTATGTACTGATTATGTTACTAAATGGGTAGAAGCCAAAGAATTATCTTTTGCTACTGAGCATTCAGTCATTAGTTTTCTTTATGAGGATATTTTTACTCACTTTGGTGTTCCAAGAGAAATTGTGACAGATTAGGGAGGTCAATTCACATCCAAATTGGTGGAGAAGCTGATGGAAGAATACAAGGTCAAGCACATGAAATCTACTCCTTACCATCCACAAGCAAATGGTCAAGTGGAATCTACAAACAAAGTTATTGAAGGCATCATTACCAAGATTGTTCATCTACACAGAAGAGATTGGATAGAAAGGCTTCCCAAAGCCTTATGGGCCTACAGAACTACATGGAGGAATACAACAGGACATTCTCCCTATGAGCTTATTTATGGGAAAGAAGTCCTACTCCCCATTGAGTTCCAAGTTACAACTTTCAAGATGGCAGTTCAGTAGGGAATGGATCTATCAGAAGCCCAAAAGCATAGAATGGAGTAGTTGAATGAACTAGATGAGATTAGACAATAGGCAATCCTAAGAAATAATTTAGTTCAATATCAAAGAGCTAAGTGGCATGACAAATAAATCAAGGAGAAAAAGTTTCAAGAAGGAGATTGGGCATTGCTATTTGATTCCAAGTTCAAAGATTTCAAAGGTATTTCAGACTCATTAGCTTAGGCCATATGAGATTGACAAAGTCTTTGGCAACGGAGCGGTAAGAACCAAAACCATTGATGAATATCAAACTCCTCTTATTGTGAATGGTCACAGATTAAAGATCTATCATAAGCCACTCTCAAAGGAGGAATTTGTCAAAATCTTTCAGGATAATTCTGCAATAAGGCTGGTGAAGAAGAATCCTTCTTCTCCACTAGCCTAGTCCTTGTCCTCTTCTGTTTTATAAGAAAAAAAGAAAAAAATTTGTATAAGCCTGAAAACCAATCACTGATTGGCAGTCTTATACAGAAAATGTAGGGCGAAAATCAGAAACTTCTGACGCCCTATATTTTCCAAAAAAAAATCTCTCTCTGATTTCATAGTTTCATGTCACATCACTTCATTTCACTCCACTTCATTTCACTTCACTTCACTTCATTTCATTTCATTTTATCATCATATTCCACCAATAAAATTCCTTTCATGACGAGTTTTCATTCACTCAGTCATCATTCATCCATCTCCATTTAGTCATATGATTACTGTGTTAGTTTCCGTAGCTGAATCCTGTTTTCGCAGCTAAAAAATAATTCCACAATTGATTGTTGATTTCACAGCTAACACTTTGTTATTAAACAATGATAGTCAGATGTTAGCCAAATAATAATAAGAACCAAATGCATGTATGACAAAGGAAATATTTTGAAGATATAAAGCACCTAAAAGCATCAACAGGAGGCAGCCAATCAAAGGTCAGTGGACGGAAGTGGTAAAGTTCTAAGGTATGAGAAAAATTCATTTCAAATAGCATTTTAAAGAACATTTTATATAGTTATGAAATCACCAGCTCCATTATATGTAATGATTAACCCTGATAGCTTTCATAACTACTCCATGGCCTTTACATAATTCCACCACGAACCTTGCATTAATTTTTAAAGGCCTCATGATCTGTCTCCAAATTTAACTTGTGTTTAATTGTACTTTGACACTCCACCTGTTAAACCAGGTAATTATGAGGACGTAATCGATTTGATCAGGGTTCTTTGCTTGCCACACAAATTCCACAGCCATTTTGTGAGCACGCTAACATCTATTTCGCAGCCGTCTAGTTCAAAGCTCTACTGAGCTCACTCTATTTCCATACTATCCTATTGGAGTTGCATTTTCCCTGTTCACATAAGCCTCCACTCCGTGAGCTTATTTTCACTACCTATGTTTCATCTCCTGCTAACATAACCAATTCACCTCCGTCAGTTCATTACTCATAGTCCATCACTCACAAATGTATTTTTAAGGCGAAGGAAGGAATGGGCCTACTGGTGCGAACAAAGCTTGACGGGCCTAACTTCATGGAGGGTTACCCACAATTGAAAAATGTATTAAGGAAGGCACGGTGGCTACAGTTCATTCAGAAATTCAGGGGTCACAACAAAGAAGTTACGAAGACATTTGCAAGGTCTTTTAATGGCGTGGAGGTTGAGGTTGGAGATCTTAAATTCTCAGTCATGGAGGCATCTATTGTAGTAGCAACAGAACTCCCACAGGAAAGAGAACGGTGCTTCAAAAACAAAAATTTTGATGAAAAGTCTTGGAGGATTATGTTGCGTAACCCAGGTATGGATATCACTGTCTTGAAAGGTGGAATCCCTGTTTTTGCTCTGGAGGAAAAGTGGACTAGTTCATTATTAATAATCCAGAAGTTTATTACATGTGAAGGACGATTCGAGTCCATGTACATGTACCACACTCGGCTGCTAATGAATTTTCTAGAAAATCAAACTATCACTTTGCCTTGTTTTCTATTGAATAGCCTGAAAAAGATGTCCACAACTGTACAAAAGAACTTGGATGACATAGAGCCCCACCTTTACCATCATGGCCTTGTCAAAATTTTGATTGAAAAACAGTTGAAGGAAAGAAAAGATACTTGGGAACAGTTTTTGATTCGAAACTTCTTTCAAGACCCACCTAAAACTACTGAAAGTAGCTCAACAAGGAGAAGTAGGAGAAAGAAAACAAGCGTGAACATTCAGGACACTCCTACTAACATAGCTAAAGACTCTAGTAAGGATGAGAAGTTGTCTGAAAGTAGGAAGGAAAGAACTAAGAGTAGGAAGCAAGGGGGACAAAAGGGGAAAATAAATATTGAAGCTACCTATCAAACCCTAGAACCTTCCTTAAGGAAAGATCAAATACTCTCTGAAAGATTAATCTACCTTAGGGAACAATCAGCTGCAGCAAAGAGAAAAGGGAAAGAAAAACAAAGTGTGGAGAAAGGAGACCCCAGTTCACAGAATCTAAGGAGGAGCTCGAGACTTAAAGGAAAATTGAAGAAAGTACAAACTTAAGGTGCCCACTTCATTGACTTAGGAGAGGTAACAATAAAACAGTCTCCAATAATCTCTCCTGGCCATAGCCCACCACATTCTCAACCAAATATCGGGACTAGTCCTCCAGATATTGAGATCAGTCCTTTTCAACCAGATTTTGGGGTCAGCCCAAGAAAGACTACACCTGAGATAGATCCAAACCAGCAAGAAATGTATGATTTTATCGAGTCGTTGGAGAAGACTGCCACAGATCTAGGCACTTCACCTACCCAGTCTAATACAACACAGGAAGCTCTAATCTAATCACTAAAACAAGAAGTTTTTGAACTGGAGGTCTTGAATAGACACATCAAAAGAGAAAATGAAACATTGAAGGAACAGAGAATATTGGATAAAATTATTCACAACAACACCATGTTGCATCTTGGGCTGTGGCAGAAGAAGAATAGGAAATTGAAGAAAAAGAGCAGGAGGTTGAACAGAGCTCTTATCAACCTCAAATTCAGGTGCCTAATGAGAAAGCCTAGGATGACAGTGGTGCCAAGAAAGAAGAGAAGAAGGCTGGATGTGTTAGAAGAGGTCTCAAAACACATGAACTGAAGGGAGGATGGGCAAAGTTTTGGTTGCATTGGGACATGCAACACCTTCACAGTCGGGGTAGGTTGAGCCCTGAAACTACATCTCTCCTACACACTTTCCTAGACTTTTTCCCCTCATCATTACCTCATAAGCTATCAAAGATCATTACATATTGATTCTAAAAGAGCATTTAAGTGGTTTTCTAAGTATGTTTTTGTGTTTAGTATTTGACTTAGATTTTTCTCATTAGCTGCGAAATGCAACCACTTTCCGCGGTTGTTTTTGTTGATCTCTAGATTACAGGTGTCATCAAGCAAAACAAGGCACGTGGGAAAGTCAAGAATGATCTGGACACGCATCAGGTCCTATTGGTTCAGCCAAATTCTCAGAGGAAGCCCTTGGTCAAATGGTGGTCAAATGAATTGTTCTACGGCAAACAGGTCTCTATTTTCAAACACATGAAGGGTCCGAGACCGTTCCTAGATCCATGGGTTCATTTTGACAGCTGTAGACTGCCTCCATGATGCAAATCAAGTAGCCACCTTTTGATAGATTGAATGATCTTGGAAACCATCATGCTAAGCTCACGGATGATGTCTTTTTACGTGTCCTTTGTTGAAGGTGTTTCATTGGAAAATAGTTATGTAATTTCCCTTATAAGTAACGTGTTTGCACATGCATAGAGCTAGTTAGTTTTTGATGTCGTTTTGCTATTAGTCATTGTATTGTGCCATGAACTAGTCCTGTTGTTGTAACGAGAGGATTCTTCCTCTATTTTGCAATATAACAAGACTCTGTTTTATATGACTGTGTGAACGTAATTCCATACTGATAGCGTGTTGACTAAGGCTGTGCAAAGGGTCCCTACTGGCTGAGGTTTTGTTTCTTTATTTTTGTAAAGTTTTTATGTGTTGTTTCCTTATTTCCATTGCACATATTTCATAGTTTGTTCACTTGTGTATATTTCATAAGTTAGTTATGATGTTAACATTTCATTCCTATACATGATTTTTCAAGCATTGTATATTGTTGCTAACACTGATTAGTGTGTGTTTTAGGATAGGCTAGGCCTGAGCATTTTCATACAATTTTTACAATAACTGGTGACATGAGATTAGCCTCTCTACTGACTTTGTTTTTCTTAGCTTTTGAATTTCAGTTATGCTTTGATTTTAGTCTTATTCATTTGCTTTGTTAGTTAGTTTAGATATCAAATTATTCATGTCATTGACGTTATCTCCAGAGCCATAGCTTAACCCCGAAAAGACTACTTGGCGAGCTATCGGACTATGAGTGATGTGATTTGATTTTAGTTTTATTTTTATGCAATTAGATATCAGGTTCTTCATGTTATTGACTTTAACTCTAGAGCCATAGCTTAACCCCGAAAAGACTACTTGGTGAGCTATCAGACTATAAGTGAAGTGACTTGATTTTACTTTTATTAGTTTGCAGTTTTTGATTTGTTTGAGTGCAGTAGCTTAACTTATTTTTCTGTATTTAGATAAGCAGCAGAGATAGTGATTCCATGATCAATAGTTCATTATTTGTTTGATTTGAATAGCAACACCTTTCCATTCTTGTTCAAGTACTAATTTCATTACTAGTATGTTTTAAGACCTTCTGAAGTGTTAAGTTTTGTAAATCATTATAGAGGACATAATTGCCTTAAAATCTATATCCATACTTGCCTTCTAGAGTATTATTAAAACTCAGGGATAGGATTTCCATTCACATTAGGAGATAAACGAAGATAAAACCCCCAAAACAAAATAAAAATTGAAAACCATAAAAAGTAAGAAAGAGGTTGTCTTGCACATATAGTGCACCACACTTCATCGGTTTACGACTCCCGGATTGATAATTAATGTAGCAATTTAGGACATACTAAATTGACTAAACACTCACTACTCAGGACTTGTCCCTAAGGCCCTGAAATACTCCCTTTCCACTCTGAACATTATGGTTTTGGCCCAAGTCCCTCAGAAAAATATTAATTCCACTCCATTAATCTAGATGGATCTTTTAGGATTTTTGCTAAATAAGTATGCACCTCTTGATCTACCTCAGCCCCTAAGTGTTATGCCCTAATATTACCTAAAGATCCTGCCCAGATTCAATGGGGAAGATGAAAACACAGCACATAGACATCAAAACTTTTTTGCCTTTGCTAAGAACCTAAACGTGGAACAACTGGATGTGGTCATGAGAATTTTTCTATAATACCTTGATGGAGAGGCATAAATTGGTTCAAAGGCCTACCCAATGCCTCCATCACTACCTGGGAGGAACTGGAAAACTCTTTCACCCAAAAATGGGGTGAAAAGAGAGATCATGATTACCTCCTCATAGATTTTAATACCATAAGGAAAAATCCAAAAGAGGATACTTCAGAGTTTATCAAAAGATTTAACAAGCTATATAATAGCCTACTTGGTGAAATAAAGCCTCCCCCTGTTGTTACACATGTGGTTTTCTTGGGAGCCTTTGATTCCGATGTTGGTTTTACCTTAAGAGAAAGGAAGTCTCTCACTCTAGATCAACTTCAGATCGATGCTATTGAGGTGGAATCAAATCTCACTTTGGCAGGGAGGTCAAGGGTAAAGCAAGAACCTAATGAGTATAAAAGAGGGAAAGAAGAAGCTTCCTCCTCTGCTCGAGATGGAGAATCATCAGATCTGAAGTGGGACAAACTAGACGGACTCATCAGGAGTTTATCACAAAAGGTTGGAAAGCTTGAAATTGAGAACATGAGTCTCTCCAAACAGAACTCCCAAGCCAACAACTAGGGCTATAACCCTCAGTATAAAAGGCCTCCACTGCAAATACTTCCAAGGGAAAGAAAGGAACAACTAGATTAGATCCCTCATCCTCTGTACTTAGAAGATGGTCTCGATGAACAATCATCAGATACACAGGAGACACAGGGAAATTTGTATTCTTCTTTTTTTGAAGAAGAACAGGAAAGTATGGCTCACCAGGAGGCCAGTAATGAGAGAGAGACAACAACAGATGAGGAATATATAGATTATTATTCCAAACAGTTTGTAGATTTCATGAAAGAACAACCACAACGTAAGTATGATATAGGATCTTCAGAGAAGATGTCAAGAGAACCAGAACAACAAGAGAAAATTTCTCCTCAAGTTGTTCCCGCAGTACTAAATAAAGGGAAATGTAAGTTGAATCCTGACCCTTCTAAGATAAAAGTATCCTCTAATAAGGAAAGAAATAGTTCAGAGACACACATAGAAAAGAAGGCACTGGATCTGCTCAAAACTACCAGTGGTAAGCAAGAAGGAACAGAACCAGGAGGAATAGAAAAAGTCCAACCTACATTTAGTTTCCAGAAGGAGCTTGAAAAGGTAATGATTCTTATCCCTCTGATTGAGCTTCTCAAGAAGCCTACTTATAAAACTAAGGTATCTAAATTCATGCATCCATCTGTCTCTTCAACCATGCATGATTCAATAAACCTTAAAGAGGAGAGGCCAATGGTCGTCTTTGGGCCACACATAGAAGAAATTTATCTTTCTAATATACCTTTTTGTGTGACTTTGATGATCCATGACTTTTTATTGCACAATTGCATGTTGGATTCCAGAGCCTCACAAAACCTCATGCCATTATCAGTGATGGAACTGTACCAGACCATACAAGGAACTGTACTCTTTAGATTCCAACAGGGTCAAGTGCTTGGGATGATAAATGATCTGGTGGTAAATTTGGCTCATATCCCTGTGAAGAGTGTGGTAATGGACATATTGGCGACTGATATTCCTCCTCGTTTCGGCATGCTCTTATCAAGATCTTGGGGTTCCAAGGTGGGGGGGCTCTATTAATTTAGATCTAACTTACGCCACTATCCCCATGTTTAGAGGTGAACAAAGGAGAATGTACAAAGAGTCTAGGTTTGTGAAAATTGTGACCCCAGCTAAAGGCTCAGAAAATCCCCGAGCTCATGGAAAAGAAAGCGACCTCTCCTACGTATTCTTAGAATAATATGAGAACCTCTTAGAAGAAGAATCAGTACACCTGATAAGGAAGTTGAAATACTATCACTTAAATGAAAATGAAGTATGTAAATTTTACTTTGACAGAGCAAACTCAAATGAGGGAAATGGAGATGGAATATTGTTGGTATCTTCAGAAGGAAACATGATACCCATCTCATTCAAGCTTGAATTTGAGGTTACCAACAATGGGGTGGAGTAAAAATCATTTCTCCTTGGGTTACAAACAACAAGAAATATGAACATTGAATGCCTATCTATCTATGGAGATGCTGAGCTAGTTGTAAGGCAGATACGACACCAATGCCAGGCCAAACAAAACAGACTGAGGATGTACCGGAATGGAGTATGGGACCTAATTGATAATTTCTTCTTGGCTTTCAATATCTAATTTCTGCCTAGGGAAGGAAACAAAATGGCAGACTCCCTTGCTGTAGTTGCAAGTGCTTTCAGGCTTCCTCAAAATCTGCTCCTCAGATATGAGGTAGAAGTCAGGCACAAACCTTCAATACCTAATAATGTCAAACACTGGTAGGTATTCGAGGATGATGAGAAGGTGAAAATATTTATAGAAGTCATCGGGGAGATTTCCCACTCCACCATCGATCAAGAAGAAGAAGAAGAAGATCAAGAAGCCACTTCATGGAAAGACACAATGGATGGGTGCAAAATTTTGCAACTGAAAGAGAATACTATCCCTCATGGACTAGTACCACTAGAAAGGCTTTTTAATAAAGATGGCATAGCCTCGAAATGAATGGCTCCTAAGATGGACAATCAAGTAGAAGATTGCAACATAGATTCAGAGGAGGAAGCCTAGATGATTAGGATGTTAAAAGGAATCCCCATGCATTACAAACAAAGGTATTTAAATCTATTCAAAACTTACAAGGATTTATTTTCTTGGTCTGATGATGATTTTAAATCATTTGATACTAACATCATACAACACAAGATTCCTTTGAAGAGCAGAGTAAAGCCATGCAAGCAAAAACTCAAACAGATAAATATGCTCTTACTCCCCTCCATTGAAAAGGAGGTAAGGAAGCTGATGCAGACAAAGATAATAATACCTTTAAGATACTCTGAGTGGCTAGCTAATTTGCTCCATGTCTGTAAAAAGAACATAGAGATAAGGCTATGTGTAGAATTTCAAAATCTAAACAGGGCATCTTTGAAAGAAAACTACCCATTGCCCAAGATGGATAATATATTCCAGAAAGTGGTTAGTGCAGCCAGAATGTCCATGATGGAGGGGTTCTCTGGATACAACCAAGTGGCGGTTCACCCTAAGGAACAAAAAATATTGATTTCACCAACCCATGATGAACATTCATGTATGCCCACATTCCTTTGGGGTTGATAAATGCAGGGGCCACATTTCGGAGAGCTATGGACATAGATTTTGTAGGCAAGCAAGGAAAATTCATGTTGGTCTATTTGGATGACATCACAATATTTTCCAAAACTAATTAAGATCACATCCTCCGCTTACATCTCACCTTTGAGAAATGTAGGAGGTATGGTCTCTCTCTGAATCCTAAGAAATCTCAGTTTTCCCTAAGTGAGGGGAATCAACTCGGACATATAGTAGCATAGGAGGGTGTGAAGATCGATCCTAAGCGATTCGAAGCCATCAGCCATATTCCTCTGCCCAAGAATAAGAAAGAAGCCCAAGACTTTTTGGGGAGAATAAATTTCTTAAGGTGATTCATACCCAACTATGCTGAGATAGTCAAGGGTATTATAGACATGCTCAAGAAGGAGAATGAAGTTAAGTGGAGCCATGCTCCCCATGATTATTTCATTAGAATCAAAGAAGCTTTGGCTAAGGCCCCAACGCTAGTTAGCCCTAACTATTCAGTTCCTTTCGACATATTTTCTTTTGCCTCTCCTTATATTATCGTTGTTGTGCTGCTATAGAAAAATAAAGAAGGTCATGAGAAGCCCGTCTCCTTTTTCAGCCAAGTCCTAAGGGGTGTTGAGATGAAATATAATTTATTGGAGAAACAATCCTATTCATTAGTCAAGGCTCTGAACACATTTCATATGTATGTGCTGCAATCGAAAATCATAGCGTTCATCCCAACGATTACATTCAAGGACATCTTGGTGCAGGGATACAATGAAGGAAAGAGGGGTAGGTGATAGCTAAAATACAAGAATATGAACTAGAAATAAAGTCTACCAAGCTCATTAAAGGCTAGGGGTTGGCCAAGATTTTATTTGAATCTAACTGCCAAGCTCTAGGGATAAACCTAATCACAGAGGAAGGCAGACCAGAGGATCACCAGAGCAGAATGAAAACATATGAGCAGAAGATCTATGCCAAATATGAGGGATTGCCGTGGTATAAGAAAATTGTTCATTACCTCTTATTCCTAAGGTGTTCGTTGGGGCTCAATAGATCCAATTATTGAAGTATGAGATTGCAAGCACATAAATATATCATATCCAATGGCCTTCTCTACTAGAAGGACTCGATGGGGGTATTATTGTTATGTTTGGTGGAAGGGGAGATCCACAAAGTGATTGGGGAGTTCCATGGAGGAGTTTGTAGAGGGAACTACAACTGGAAGACCACATCACATAAAATCCTCAAGGTAGGATTCTACTGGCCTATAATGTTTGGAGATGTTTATTCCTAGGTTAGGCCTTGCCAGAAATGCCAATTGTTCATTGAGAGACAAAATTTTTCTCCTCTCCCCCTAATTCCAATGCATGTGGAGGAACATTTTAGACAGTGGAGATGAGACTTCATAGGATAAATAAGCCCCCCATCCAGTGGCCAACACAAGTGGATATTAATAGCCACCGACTCTTTCACCAAGTGGGTAAAGGCAATCCTAGCTAGAAATGTTATAGACTTAATGGTGATAAAATTCATGTAGGAGAACATACTATCCCATTTTAGTTATCATTTAAAAATTATCACTGATAATTCTCAGGTCTTCAAATCTGCCAAGTTCACCATCTTCTACCATAAATTTAATATCATCATTGGGCACTCCACTAAATAATACCATCAAGGTAATGGCTTGGCTAACTCCTCAAACAAAACTGTGGTGAGGGTGCTGAAGAATACCATCACTGCAAATCAAAGGAACTGGGACTCCCAAATGAAGTTTTCTTTGTGGGCTAATTGAGTAATGACTAAATGATCCACCGGGAAATCACCTTTTGAGCTAGTGTATGACAAGGCTATTATCTTCCCGATTCAATTAGAAATGCGAGTAGAAAATTTTCTACAAGAAGTTGAGGAAGAGCCAAGCACCTTGACGAGAATGATAAATCAGTTGGTTGAGCTTCACGAAAATAGAGAACAAGTGGGGACCAAATTGTCAAAGTACCATCAAAGGATGAAAACTTTGTTTGAGAAGAAGGCCAAGAGCAGACCTCTTCATCCAGGAGCTTTAGTTCTCAGGTGGGATGTCTGATGGGAAGACAAAGGAAAACATGGAAAATTTGATCTGCTATGGTTATGCCCCTTCAATATTGTAGAAGAGGGGAAATAACACTTCTCTTCTTGAAAAATTGGATGGTGAATTGCTGGAACTGCCGGTGAATGGTCAGTTCCTGAAATTTTATTTTGAAAATTAGAGATATCTAGCTCTCACTCATTGTAAATACCAGTGTGTGTGTGTGTAGCAATTATTTTATGAAATTTTAGTTTATGATTGAAAAAGTCCATTTTCACAGAATTGTATTTTGTTTAAGAATGACTAAATGTCCAATGGAAGGAAAGATACTGGTCTATAGGTTTTCATCACCTTTATGACAAGGCACTGTCCCAAATTCGAGCCAATATTGTTTCTCATTGCATTGTGGGTTTTAGTTTGTTAAGGTTTCCCAAGATAAGTGAAGTTTGAAGCCACCTTCCTAGCCCACATAAGATATAAAATCCTTATCATAATCTCTTCATTGCATAATGCTTAGAAAGGGCTTTCCAACAGTATATTGAAGTCTGAAAATGGACTTCTATATCATAAGATATGGCTTGTTGAAGTTACCCATGGATAGCTAGAAGACAAGGAGAAAAGAGTTGAAGAAATCGCAAGTAGGAGGTCCAAGAGCTAATCTCATCATAAATCGGCTATCGGCGGGGTCCCAGGCACAGGATCATGGTTTATCAGCATTTCATGGTGTTGAATGCTGATATCACAGTCCCACATCCTACATATCAGCCATGTCGCATTCCCGTAGTCCCAGATATCGGCCATGTCGCAGTCCCGCATTCCATAGTCCTGTGATATCGATAATCTGGGAATCGACGAAGCAAAGGTGTTATCACTATAAAAACCCTGTGAACTGCTGATTTTGTGATCTAGTGTAAAAGTGTGAGGGGAGGCTGAAATCAATTTACAAAGGAATTTCATGGAAAAACCAAGGTCGGGCAGACCCCTTCTCTCTCTTCCACGTGGTGGTACGGAAGGTGACATGGTCATATGAAGGACATGTGTCACTCATTTTCAGTGTTTTCAAGGGTCCTATAGGGGATTTTCTAGGTGATACATGTCACCACTCAGGGTGACACATGGCAGTGATGTCATCACCCCGACAGATCGACGATTGACGATCGCATGAAGTAAAGTTTATTCCTTTGCAGTTTTTCCTTCCCTTCCTACGATTGTGATGTGCAGAGGATCCTCCCTGATGTGATATTTTTTATTTGTTCTATCTCATGAGGAATTCATGTCCCAACAAGTTGGACTGCGATATGGATAAAAGGTAAAGGGCATTTCCCTCAGCAGTGTGATTGCGATACATCCAGTGGGCCCGACCCTACAAATTGGCGATCACAGGGTTCAAAGGGAAATCTTAGTGGAAATCCTCGGAAAGCGCCAAAGTGTGGGATTTTGTGTTACAAAAGAAAAAGGCCCTTGGATACAGTTCTAAAGGTCTCAACACCCGAAGTTTAAGCCCTTGGTCGCAACCCTCGCTATGAAGAAAACAACAATATAAGGGGCTAAACTAAAGAGGGCTACATAAAACCGAAACCCACAATTCTGTCACACCAATTTATGAGGAAAAGTCCTACCACAACAAGGCCTTGAGAGCATAGTACAATGTTTAAAGGCGGATGTGTTAGAAACTATGTCTTTAAGGGGAAAAGGTGGTGCATTCAATTTCAGCATGGGCTGAGTCAGAGAATGTCCATTGTAACACAAAATTGGGGTCAGTACTAATGGGAATGGAAAGAGACAAGGTAGCTCGGGAGGATTTAACTCTCAAACATGGTGCCCCATAATAATGGAAAAAATTCAAGCAATAAATGAAGAAAATATGGAAATTGTTTGCATAACACAGAAAGCCATACCATGAAGCAAACTATAACTTGAAGCAAAGGAGATCAGAGGGATGGGCATGAAGATCTTCATTTACATTTATGTCTGACTGCTTATTTATTTTTTTGTCCTATAAGGTGCCTGCTTTCAAAGAGGTCATTAATTTTGTAATGTTTTGGGCTACAAAGCCATCCCCAACTAAGACAGCTAGTCAACTTGATAGCTAGGACTCAACCGAAGAGATTTTTTAATGAATGTCCATGCTCCCCTCTCTAGATAAATAGGGGGAAGGAAGACCTAACAAGGGTCCAAAAATTCTAAAGAAAACTCTACATGTAATTTTCAGACTGTATAACTTCAGGATACATATTTTTCAGAATATGAAGAAATGGTGGTGATTCCCCTTTCAAGTATTACAGTATGTTATCTCTCTGTTAAAACCCATTATGTTCATGTTTCTTCTCTACTTTCATGTAATTAGAACTATTAGAAATATTTCAAGACTTCCTCATAGATTCGCTGGTATCAAAATGTTATGCATGTGCCTGTTTCGTCACATATTCATTTGTATCGACATTGTTAATGTTAGTGCCTGTATGGATTATTGAAATCATGTCTTTAAATATTTCTCTTCATGAATCATAACACACAACCTCTATGTGTTAAAGCATAGAATTATTGATGTTGTAAGATCGATATGATGAGTTACTCCTTCTCCTTATCGTCTATTATTGCTCTACAAAATATTATTAAATTGTAATTCCTTAGATTACTTGACCTCCATTGTTTTATACATATTTCTGAGATTTGTATATGGGAAGAAGTACCAAGAAATTCATGTCTTACTCCTTTAGGTGAATGAACCAACCTAGTGTGTGTGTATGTGTGTTATAGACATATTTTGGCACTGCAACCCCAATCTTATGTGTTGATAAACTAGGGCTCTTCTAACCCCTAAAAGTGTTGTTTCATACCCTAAAGAATCATGGTCAACTGATTACATCATTCCCCTGAAGTTCCACTTGAAAAACCATCCAAAACTAGCCAAAACGGAACCACACTGACTGCTCCACT
The DNA here is from genome assembly GCA_000404065.3 of Pinus taeda. Classification (NCBI taxonomy): domain Eukaryota; kingdom Viridiplantae; phylum Streptophyta; class Pinopsida; order Pinales; family Pinaceae; genus Pinus; species Pinus taeda. Next base: position 38,469 of record APFE031273953.1, on the reverse strand, counting down.
GTCAGGGTGCAATGCATACTAACTTCTACACTAGCTAGGTGTGATGCATACTGAAAACATCTTCTGTGGGGTGCGATGAGCGAGAATGGACAAATGTCAGATAGTTTTCTAAGTGGATGCTCATGGAATCTTCTAGAAACTTCTCCTATGATACTTGCCTTTCTGAATTCGCTCAGTGATGAGTAAGAGGTCCAAAAAATCTCCAAGTGGAGCCAAGAACAACAAGTGGAATGACACTAATAAAAAACCTAGATATGATTCACACCCTTGCACACATCTATAAATTGATCCCTCATCTAAGAGATCGAGAGGCTAGAATTTTATAATTTGCAAGGAAGTGCTGATAGTGTGTCTTTGAAAAAGAGAATTGTATTGTTGGGTGATCTTGCTTTTCATGAGGTGAAGAGGGCTTTGATGCTGGGAGGATGATGCTGGATCAGACAGCTGGGTTGTAATTCTCCCTTCTATTTTAATAAATTTCTTTGAGTTTTCCTCCATACAATTGTATATTTGTGAATGTTGTTATTTATGAATGCCATTGTATGTCCATTATAGTTCTGATTCTATAATGATTATGATATAATATATCGAGATGCTTTGATAGTTCTTTGTTACTGTGTTTCTATAGGTACTCTCCAAGCGGGATAAGTACGGAGAGGAGTTACTGACAAAGGTGAATGGTGGATCAAACCAATCACCTAACCTAAGAAGTTGAAAAACTAAAAATCTAAAAAGCTAAAAAGCTAAAAAATGAAATTGGTCATTTTTAACTTGCATAAAAGGCTTGCATGACCCCAGGCATCGAGAAAAGGAGAGTCTCCAGGTAACCATACGGAAATCATTGCAGTTAAGCAAGATTGTTTTTGCTAGCAGAGCTGACAAAACACTTTCTTAGCTTTGTCCATCAATTAGACAAAGGTGAATGGTGTGAGATAACACTTCCAATCACATAACCTATAGGGAAACTTATCTTTTTAGCTAGGTTCGTCTGCCAAAGCAGACCAGGGTGCGTGCCCCCTAAGCTTCGTTACATTCAATAGACTACTCGTGGTAATTAGGTGGATGGAATTAAGGTTGAAGAGATAATCTTTATGCAAAAATACCATTTAGGGATGATGACCAACTTGGAGTTATGCTTGAGCCGGAAATGAAAGTTGATCAATAGTGACAATTTTGCCTTCATGCGAAAAACACATCACTCGAAAGAGTGTTGAAACAATAGCCTCCATGTTATAAACATAGCCATGCCCAAGGAGTAGATTGTAATCTAACGGCCCTTGGAGTATCATCACATCAAGTGAATGGTTTTCCTTCCCAAAGTTATCGGTAACTTAGGAAGGATCCCTAACGGTTGACTGGTTCCTTTGCTAAAGTCTGACAAATTATATGTAACAGGCATAAGAAATGGAAAACCAAGCGCTTTTGAAGCAGTTGAGGAAAGGATACTCACTGATGCCCCTTCATCTATGATAGTTCCAGACACAATCATTTTGTAAACTTGTACTATGATTCAGAATGGTACATTAGAACGAAGGTGGGATCTTGCTAGTCGATTCCAATCAAAGGAGGCGACTAGACTACTTGGAGGGGGTACCGAATAAATGGTTGAATTAACCCCTTGAGTAGTAGCAATTGGGGGGTTTTCCTCCTGTTGTGAAGGAACAGGCGGATTTCCCCCAAGTTCATTGGACTTTGAAGTAACAAAATGAATTTGAACAATATCGTTCTCACTCTCTTTGGGAATGGTATCATCTGAAGGTGGACCTTCTGAAGGTAAAACTGGGTCAACTGCCATCTCGACCTGTTGACTTTGGTCCCGTATGGACTCAGAAGATTCACTTTCAATGATAGGTGTTTTCATCGATGATTGAGTTATGTCAGTCAGATTTTCAACTAGTAAAGGACTTGGGGAGAGTTTCCTGTATCTAGATGGAAGTCGCTGCGGTGAAGCAAGATGGTTATCCAAGACTCTTTTGGATTCATATAAAAAAGGACAATGGTGAAGGGAATGATTACCTTCACATAACCTACATGGAACTTTGACCTTTCCTTTCTATCCATTGACTTCACTATTACTAGTTGATGGTGTGTTGTCAACATGATCACTAGAGGTTGATGACACCTAACGGTGCAAACAGGGAGACCATTCTCTCAAGATCCGAGAGATGCACAGACATTCTCAATGAAAACGGTCTCCTTTGCAAATTATGCATGGATGTCTAGGTTTGGAAAGTTCAGTGTGCAGATTTTCACCAGATGCTGCATGGTTGCTCCCTTGCTTAATCGACTTCTTATTCTTCTTCTCCTTCCCTTTCTTCTTCTTCTCAGTCACTTGCTTACTAACATCACTATTTTCACCAAGCGAAGAGGAATAAGGGGAGGGAGAAACAAATGAAGAAGAAGGTGAAGGGTCAACTTCAGTATCAACTGGTTGTTGATTCGATTGTTGAGGAATTATGGTATTTTGAACAACAAAGGTTGAGAATAGCCATACCGGCAAACCAGTTGTGATTCCTAGAAGGGACAATGTGGCCATATAAGGAGCACCAATATTTTCCCAAGAAGAAAATGGGCTAGGATTCCCCTCAAGAGGGATTCCTTGATTGGTGGACTCCATTATCTCAACCTAAGATCAACGAAGGAATAGGGATGTTATTTCGAATTTAATAAGTTTTAATGACGCTTTGACACAACTTTGCTTTTTCAAATTCTAAGAGTCGAGAAAAATCTAAAGATGAATCTAGTCCCCTTCGATTTTTAATGAGCCTAAAGTGACAAGTGCTGAGATGTACCTTTTCTTTTAAAGAGTTGAAAAGGAACAAAAGTGACTACTTTGGAAATCTAGACAGAGGGATTACCAAACAAATCGCGAAACTGCAATATAGACCTTGGTGATAAATTAAAGAGAAATTACCAAGGACTTATGTACGATAGTCAATCTTCCCAAATGCTGTGTTCAGTTCATTGCGATCGATAGGGCGGCAGACACGGCTTCCTATGGATAAAGGATATGAGCCTATTGTGGTCTCCCAATATATACTTGATGGTACGGGGAGCACAAGTCTGTGCTAGCACTTGTTGTATCAAAGAGGAGGAATCACCCAACCTTCGATGAAAATGACAGTTACTAGATTTTATGACGTCAGAATACGTCTCTAGCCTAGACCTCTAGATGTGTTGTGTTAGGTTCCAAAGCATTGTTAAGTTCATTGAAATTTATTTAGAGTTGATCTTTCTTAGAAGTTTTCACTTCAATGGTTCACCACGTGATGTAGATTTAAAAATTCCTAAATATGCAATCTACAATGATAAACAATCGTTGTTCATTTTGAGCAGTGAAAATCCTAGCTACTAGGGAAAGAAAATTACGATTCTTTCAAACAAAGAGAAAAGAGAACACAGTAAATGTACTTTTCCTATATCACTCTTCGCACACAGTCTAAATGCAAATGCAAATGCATGTATTTTTTTTTCATTCCCCTTAATGTGAAAATTCCAAAAAGGAAAACTAAGTATAGAAAAGATTTGAAATATTTCATTCAAAGCAACATTTCAACAATTTCTTTTTCAAAACAGAAAGGAAGACTAAACGACACTTTTCAATTTCGAATAGAAAATGCTTTTGAAACTTTGAATGACAACAAATCAAATCAAATATATGACAAAAAGTTCAATCGACTATTTCAGAGAAGGAAGACTTGACGACACTTCTCTTTTTGACACAAAATGATAGTTACGACACTTTTTGTACCAAAACGATAGATCAATTTAAGCAACTTTTCGACAAAGGATTGTAAATGATGGAAAAATACATAAAAACATTTACTAATTTTAATCAATGGAGGCTGGTCTATGTAATGCAAGTAAGCTTCAGTAATGAGATACGATTCATAAGCAGCAAATCAACTAAAGATAACTGAAAACAAGGACAAAAAACCCCAAATTTCAAGGATAGAAATAGGTTCAGTCAATCATCGCACCTATGCTTCGTAGAAACAAGTATGAATCGCACCTTCTACACTCAGGAAGTGCAATGCATACTCGTTGATAGTGATAGACAGTGCGATGGGCCAAGGAGCGCAACTGAGGTGGGTTTTGGCTCAAATTTGCAGCTGATTTCAGTGAGTTAAGCTGAGCTATTATGGACAGTAAAGAGAAAAGTACAGAGGTATGATCTTGAGAGGTTATTGAGCTACGAAAATGGAATCTAGAATGCTTGTAAGTCAGATGTTCAATTCATAAACTAAACCAGATATTGACTAAAGAAGCATTCATCTACTTTGCAATTATAGATCAAGAGCAGTTCAAAGGCTACTTGGCTAACTCCAAGCTTCGTCTATAGTTTATAAAAAAAACAACACCAACAAACAAACATCTATTCGATGGCCAACCGAGTCGCCATTTTGTTTCCAGGAAAACTAGTGTCTTTTCAATTTGCTAGCCCTCTAGGATTGGCAGCTATCCTAGAAACAAACAATCAAAGGAATTTGGGATTTCCTCTATGTATGATATAATATATCGAGATGCTTTCATAGTTATTTGTTACTGTGTTTCTACAGGTACTCTCCAAGTGGGATAAGTACGGAGAGGAGTTGCGAGCTCTGTCAATGGGGGGAGAGATCAAGCAAGGAGTTAAGAAAAAGATCCAGGTTGGTTCCTTTACCTCTCTCTTATCTATCATACATATAAGAAATTCCAAATTGCTTTGATTGTTTTTTTCTAGGATAGCTGCCAATCCTAGAGGGCTAGCAGATTGAAAAGACATTAGTTTTCTTGGAAACAATGTGATGTCTCCATTTCTAGAAAATCATATGAGATACACAAAATCTAGATGTGTCCAAGCACTGGTCTTGTAAGCAATCCAATGTTGTCTCTCAGAGCTACAATAGACACAACCTTCAAATGTGAGAGTGAAAAATTTTCATATGACAAATTCTTGAGACACATGATTCAAGATGAAACTTTCAAGAAATTGACATATATGTTTAGATGCAGAGATCTCACCCTCACCATCAAACCTATTCTTTGAAAAGTGATTAGTTATCTTAATAGTAATTCCAAAACCTACCTTTTCAAAATCACAACTCCAAATATAGGTTTCATAAGGAGCCATTTCAAGGTAAAAATTTAAGATGCAAGCTCCACAGGGTCAGCATGTCATCTGGCCTCCTATTAGTGCCAAAATTTTTGATGGAAAAAATGTAATGCCAATAATGAGGGGATCTTCCTATTGTGAAGTCCCAATTATGCCTCACACTATTTGGGATAGGAGTCCCATCTGGTATGTGGGCCTGATTATAACCATGCTTGTTTGTTCTTGGCTTTTGAGTAAAGAGATATTAATGTGAGGTGAGTGTGAAATAATTGATAAGTGAGGGTGAATCAGCTCGTAAATGATAAAATTTCAATACAAAGTACAAGAACATGACAAAACGACAATAATATCAAGTATACATCAAGAGAATTTAGTTATCTAAAACCATCCAAGACATACAAGAGTAAGGGAGTACTAGAAACTAATTGCAAATTAGTTCACAACTAATAACTAGTGTAAGGTGTGGAATGAGAGAGAAAAGATTCAATAAACATAAATCCATAAGCTACAAATTATTTCATCAACATACAACTCATGTGAAAGAAAAAAATCACACATAATAAAAGTGCCAGATAACCATTACAACCATCATGAAAGTGCACAAGAATTTGTATGAAGAGTGAAGAGCTTCTTATTGAGAACGCTACAATTTCAAGTACATGTACCAGAAGGCCATAAAAATCCCATAGTGGAAGGTGGGATTCTCATATAATCTCCAAAATAAGTCCCCTAGCCTCGCCACAACTCAGTTCTAAATCACCAAGAGTAAGAGCACTCCTAGATACCGAAGTGCTAATAGCTATCTCTATGCTTGAAGAGTCAAGTGCTAAAATATCATAACTTAGATGCGTGGGGATATATTTATACAAGTGGGGAGGTGGCCATTCACCTTTCCCATGAATTTTCAATTTCTCCATGACCTATCACATTCTATAGGCCCCTACATGAATTTTAGCATTTTAGCATTTTCACAATTATGAAAAAATAATATTTACAATAAAATAAATACATTTGACTTTGATTATGCACTTTGTAAGGAAAACGTTTCATTTTTTCAAAGATCCTTTAGTGTCTTAGCCAAATCCTGGGGCAACCCAAGTATTGGTGGAGCTACATGTCAATTATCATTATTTACCATTACCTTCATTAATTACAACATGTTTGGCATGTTAAAGGGATGATAGGAATTATAGTGAACCTTTTATACGATCCCCATTTTCATACCATACATTCTATTCCTAAGTGTCATAGAAAACAGAGAGGAAAACAATTTTGTGTATTCCCATACTAACAAGATTGTTACTAGTAAGAGAAAACTCCCCATGCCAATGGATTCCATGCTTGCAAGAACATATCAAATTTGCAAGGTTATAACATGGGAAAGCATATGCTCCCAATAAACAATGTTTAACATATCTGTAATTACAACAGCCATTATATCTACAATTTATATCTTTGCCCTCTGTCTTGCCTCTTTTTATATTAAAAGGAAAATGTGACAATTACAATAGAAACAGGAAGCCCAATAGTGATGTGTAAAGTATATGGTGCTTTCCCAAGAAAAACATTGCCTTTACTAGTCATCAACCCAACCAAATCCTACATAGGAGATTGCTTAAGAGAGATGGTTAATTCGATTCCCTGGATTAAAACTGTAGTTCTATATCTTATGAATGGATTTAATATAGTTGTGTTTTCCATTGCAACATTTTCATCTTGGATGCCCCCTTCAAGAAGAACTCTAATAATATGTCCTTCGTCCACTAGATATGTACCAAATTTTCCCTGGGTTGAATCACCAAAACAAATAACATCTCCAATATTATCTCCATAAAACTTCCAAGAAAGTGTGAAAACATTTGAATAAAAAATATGGAAAATAATAAAAATTATGGATCATATTAGGAGACATTATTGATTTAATAACATATATTATAAATTTATAGGAAATTTCTACTTGTTCCATCTTCTTAATCCCTCTAGAATGTTTCAAATGAAATGATGCCACATCTCCCAAAACATATGTGTAACTATTACTTGTTTGCATTTTCACATTGTCTTTAATTTTTCCTTTCTCCATGACAAGTTGATCTTCAAACAACTCAATGTTTTCTGAATCACACCAAAATCGTATTAGTAGCTATGGAAGTTCCATTCTTTAAAAGTATTACAACCACCTTATCCTGCGAGTCAGTTTCAAAAGAAGACATAATAGTTCCCTTAATGAGATGAATACCTTTATTCTTATAATAGTACTTGTTATAGGCCATTTTGTCTCATTTGGTTAATATTCCTACAAACTGGATCATTATAGGCCATTTTGTCACATCTAGTTAATAGGCCTGCAAACCGGATCAATCAACATTTGTGAACACTTTGACATAATCCCTTCACAAAGCCCTAAGCATGATATCTCTAAAAAGCCTGAGTTTCTGGGTTTATCTGCTGAAAAACCATATTTTTGGGCATAACATACCCTACATAACTGAGCATATGCGTTGCAGTGTAGTCTCTCCTTCTCTGAGGGTGCAATGTAGTGCACCCTCCATAACTGAGTAGGCATGCTTATTCTAAAAATTTGGGAAAATTAGAAATATTTATGAAGCTTCCTCTTCCAAAAACTTCAAGGTTTTGTTTTAACCATTTACCTTGGATAAGAAGCTTGATTCCTATTTGATACAACCTTGAAGACTTCACCTCTTATCCCTTGAGCTCATCCTCCCATCATAAGTGGATCTCAAGCTCATTAATGTAAATCCTAAACTTCCATCCCTATCCTATAAATTTACTATCATCCATAACATCATGGTTAGATTTTGGAGACTGATTACGCCCTCATGCTGCTACCTTGAATCTAATAGAGTCATCATCTTCATGCACTAGGGTGACACTGAGGTGTGCTTTGTGATAAGGAAGGACAAGTCCTCTTAGGGATATCTCTACAAGATCAACTACTATTCTTGGTTGTAAAACCTCTCCTATTTCTATTAATACAAAGACTATATTGTTTTCCTATATGTGTTATGTTACATTTACATTCATGTATTTAAATACCTCGCTTATTCATTGAGTAGAGTAATTGAGTTATGCAATGTAGAGGTTTTGGATCCTTGGCTTATTTTTGTTGTATGTGTAAGTTCTAATTATATAATTGGGAGTTGCGATTGGAGCTTACAACCCAAGAGGAAAATAAAGCTTGCGATGGATTCCAAGTAAGCCTCTTTCCCATTTGTTTGGGAGAATTTGGTATCTACGGATAAATACTAATTCCCTAGATAACTAGCTATATCTAGAACAATAGTTTAAAGTGTTTTAGACTTTTCCTATAACTAATAGATAATATGAGAAGATAGAAGACCTACTTGTAGTTCCACTTTCCTCTCATCTCCCTTGTATCGATCATGTCGCTCCTTCCTGTACTTAATCCGCTTGAGAAGTACCCTGTAAACACAATAGAAAACAAAGAACTGATCAAAGCATACGATGTATTGAATATAAGTGAAAGGAATATGATACAATTCACACATATAAGCATTATGAAACAATACAAACATATGGGAAAAAGGTTCAAACACTTTATTAGATGGAAGAAGGAATTACAACCATTGGTGTCTGATTCAAAGCCATTCCTCTAGCGTGGATCCCATCCACATCACATCAAAAGCATGACAAACTTGTAGCATTACAATACTTGCTTCAAAGTCAAATCTCATAGCAGTATTATCTCCTTACAATTCAACATAATCTAGCCCATCATCACTTAGATGAGTGGTCAATTTATAGCAAGATGAAGGAGGTTTTGTCATAAATGGTGGCATTGAATGGCCTTCCATGCTTAGAATTAGTTCCATGGAGGAACAAATGAGAGGATAGTATGCACCTTAACTCATTCGTCATCCATTTTCGAGCTCATAGGAGTTGATAAGTGAGGGAACCTTCTAGATGACTCCAAAAGATAAGAAAATTCCCCAAACCCTATGTGAATTTCACTCATTCTCGCCCAACGCAGGTGAAAGGAAGCCTAAGTGCTCTGCAGAGTGCCCTGGAAGTGGACTCAACTGCTCTACAACACACCTTCATAAGGGCTTACCTGCACTGGTCCCTCTAGAGGCTATTTCTGGATGTCTTCAAGTCATGAAACTATCTAGGAAGGATGCATTCAAAGAGGTGATTTGTTTAGGGCATGAAGAAATTGAAATTACGGTTTGATGAGCCCTAAATCACTAATCTAGATGTTGGGATTTGATGTGCCCAAATGGATCTATAACACCATTCTTCAATTTCTCTAAGGAAAACTCTATACTCTTTGACTTTTGTTGTTATAGACCAATCCACAAGGTCTAGGGAAGGTAATTCACAGTTTCTTGGTAAACCCTTTTTCCTAGTTATCCCTTTATTTTATTTTGTGTCTTTAATTTCTAAAATAAATTAATTGACCTCAGAATAACATCTTCATCGTGGAACAACTCCTTAGTGGATCTTAGGTTGAGACTAATGGAAACAGTTCCCAAGTCTACTAGTCAAGGGAACCCCTTTGAAGGGAATCCTGTTCCTTTTCCTTCTTTTGGAAATATTAGTGCTCCTTATATGCGATGTTGTCCCTTCCTAGATTTACCGTTGGTTTGTAAGTTTAGTTATTTTCTACCTCTTTGGTTATGAATGTCCAAACTACTTCTCGACCAAGTAGTCCTCCACTTGAACAACATCAATCTCAAGTTGATCCTAAAGTTGACCATTTTCCTTCTTCACCTATAATTTCTTCACCCCTTTATTCCTCCTCACCTGATGAAATTCTTGATTCTAGTAACCAGGAAGTTAAGAAGAAGAAGAAAAGGACAAAGAAGAAGAAGTGAAATAAGTAGGGGGGAATGAAGCAACCATTTCTATAGATGCGACTAGTATGGAGAAACCTTCTAGTCAATCCCTCAAAGTTAAATTGCCTTGCAAGTTATGTAAGGGTGACCACCTTCTTAGAGATTGTCTTAGTATTCCCATGGTATTAGAAGTGTGGTCCATTGGCTCACATCAACCTTTGTTTTTAGCTTCGGGAGATCACGCTGATGACAAACCATCACCTAGTGATAGTAAGGTCCATGGGAAAAAGGGGAGAGTCAAGTTTCTTTGTAAATTATGTGAAGGGAATCATCCAATTCACATTTTCTTTTATATGGATGAAGCATCCAAATTGTTTGGAAATTTTACTATTTCTCAACTGCAACTTTCGACTGGCTACTAGAAGCTTTCTCCTAGTCCTACACTAGTTGATGAAGTGATTGATCAAAATCTATCTAGAGTCAATCCCAATCTCTCTAAAAGGTGAATACAATGAATATGTTCCCAACCAACCATTTGTAGAGAACATGGTTGAATTGATTCCACCTTCCATTGATCTTACTTTTCTAGTAGAGAGTGATTCTCATACCGCTCAAGTTCTTCTCATTTCTTTAGGTTCCAATGAACTAGGCATAAATCATCATGTTCCCATGGCATAGTGGGACAATCCTCCCATTCCTACACCACAAGGGAGAAATTCTTCCATGCCCATAGTAAGAGGGGGTAGTTCTCCCATTCCCACAACACCCCCTCCAAGTAGTATGGTCACTTCTTGTGATTGGAGTCTAATGGAAGGATATCGTCTTCCTCTTTACACGCCTTTAGATATCATAGTACAAGATTATAATATGATCATACTTGGCATGGTCGTAGATGAAGGAGAAATGTTAGTATTATTTCCTCAACTGCTTGTCAAGATTTCAGTTCTCCCCAGCTTATGCCCATTACGCAAAATCTGTTGGCTTTTAATAGAGTAACTAGTCAACCATTAGGGATCCTTAGTTTAATATTACTTTGAGAGGAAATATTGTCTATATTAATGTGATGGTATTACAAGGCCCTTTGGATTTTCATTTACTGCTTGGACATGACTATGTTCATGACATGGGAGCTCTTCTCTCTTCACTCTTTCATGTGATGTGTTTCTCTCATGAAGGAAGAATCGTGACCATTGACCATATTTCATTTGTTGGTCCTAATTTGACTCCTAATAAACCGAATTCCCTAAATGGTCCTTATATGCAAGTGGTATCTCCCTCGCCACATATTAACTATGTGGCAACTTGTTTTAGGTTTGTGTCTATTGATGATCTAGTAGGTGATGTAGTTCATCATGTACTTGAGGCATTGGAGCATGATATTTCCATTAGATCCCTTGACATGTATCCCTCCCAAGGTGTTGTTCTTCCATCTGATGAGAACATCTTGGAAGCCAAGGCCTCCTGGAGGTCATGATCAAGGTTCCTGGAGAGTATTTCCTTATCTTGTGTCAAGCTCCTTAAAAAATGAAACAAGGTTTCCATAGAGGAGTTCCTTTCCTTGTGTCAAGCTAGTTAAAAAATGAAACAAGGTGTTGAAGCATAGTTCCTTATCCTATTTCAAGCTCGTTAAAAAATGAGATAGGTGCCTTGAGTGTAGTTATTTTCCTATGTCAAGCTTGTTAAAAAATGAATCAAATCCATTTCCAATTTGATTATTTGATTATATCTTGTAAATTCCCAGTCGAATCATTCACTTGATGTCATAAATAAACCCTCATTCCATCCACTTGTTAGTAACTAGTAGTCTACTTAGGTGAATGAAATGAAGCTTGGGGGGCATGTGCCTAGAATTGAGTCATTATGTTGGGGGCATGCAAACTTATTTCAAGCATATTTTTTCTCTGTTTCAAGCTTGTGTAAAAATGAAACCACTCTCAAGCATAGTTTTTCTCACGTTTCAAGCTAGTGAAAACATGAAACCATCTTCAAGTATTATCAATCATAGTTTTCACATATTTCAAGTTGTTAGTCCCCTATACTACTAGTGTAACCCATTATTTTTATTAGTGCAACCTCCTTATTATATTTTTATTCCCATGTAGTCCCCATATTGTTATTATTGTGCCCCATGGAAGCCCACTATTTTTTTGTAGTGCCCTTACATTATTATTGTTATGTCAGATCTGACTATATTATGACCCCTTAGACTCCTATATATAGGAACGAGGTCTTGTCATTTCTATCATCCAAGAATTATTCTTTTGTGTAATGTAAAGGAGGTTTCCACCTCAAAGAGGGTAATTTTGAAGTCTTTGATCTATATTTTCTATCTTTTTGTGAGTTGGTTTCATAACCATTGGTATCAGAGGATTGGATTATAGGGTTTCACTGCTCCAAATAGGCCATTGTTGAATTTTCGCTATAAATTTTTCCATATGAAGTTTAAGAAGCTAAAAAAATACCATTTGAGTTGAAATTTCTCTGAACCTCAGGACCAAAGTTCAGATCTTGTCTCGCTATATGTTCGGAGATATGATCTGAGGAAGCTAGAGTTTTTGCAAGCTGCAAAATTCCATCTCAAATAGGTCATTGTGGGATTTTCTCTATAATTATTTTTCTACAAGTCCAGACTCTGAAATGAAAACCCATTTGAGCCGAAATATTGGTGAAGCTTGGGCCCAATTTGCAGATATTTTTTTTCTATATTTTTAGAGATACGGTCCAAGAAATTTAGGGTTTTTGCATACTCCCGAATTACATTCCAAATAGGTGACGTTGGGAAAATCGTCATAACTTTATCTCTGAGCATCAGATTGAAATTTCTTAAGAAGTTACAGAAATAGGTGGACTGCAATTTTTTGTGTATTTTTTTCAGGTCCAAAGGTTGAAACAGTGACATGTGGTACTGCATACAAGTTCACTCTATTGAAAAGGTATATAATCAAGTCATCTTGGGAGGTTGAGAATAACTCTTTCGTGGATAATTTAATTTTAATCAGATTGGTAGCATGGGAAAGAGGACATAGAGGGATACCATGGGCCAAAATTTTAAAACTTGAATATTTGAAATTACAGAGTTAAGTTCGTTTAAATATAGAGCTATTAAAATCAAGAAAAATAATGTCTCGAATCAAGAAATAGAAACACCTAGTAAGCAAAATTGGATGGATGATTTGAAGAATGCAATCGAAGCTAAGATAAATTGTTTTATATGTGCCATGGAAGCTAATATTGATGGTATGGGAGCATATTTGTAGAAAGGTAGAGAATATTTGAAGAAAGACATGGAAGTTTTGAAGGATGGTGGGACAAAGCTGCTACAAGAAAGGCCTCCTAATGGTGAAAATGTAGTAGAGGAAACTCATGATGAGAAAAAAATAAATATTAATCATGATTTCATAGAATCTAACATTGGATTGAAGACCCACCATATTCCAAATATTGATATGAAGAAGTTTGATGGCAATGATCCCATGACATGTATATTATAGATGGAGAAATATTTTGATCTACATTATATGCAACTGTTAAAAAATGTATGTATTACATCTTTATATTTAGAACCGAATCAATTTTTATGGTATGGATGTATTTTCTCTCATAAAACACTTGTCACTTGGTCAATTTTCATGAAGGAAATGATAACACATTATGAGGATACAAAGAGAAACACCTTGTTTAGCTGATTGATAAATCTCAAACAAAAGGGTTCAATGGCAGAGCACATTGAGGACTTTCAAAAATTGAATATAAGGGTAAATGATATTCTAGAGAAGCAGATGATTGATTTCTTCATAGGGACTTTAAGGGATAACTTTCAACATGAGGTTCGTCTTTAGGAACCTGATTCATTGGAGAAGGCATTCAGGCTGGAAAGAAAAATTGAAAGAAAAATTATGGCAACAAGAAATCCTACCACTCACAATTATAAAGATGGAAGTGTTGTTTCGCCTAGCCTTGCACAACCTACAAGGTTGACACCAGAACAATTGAAAGAAAAAGGAGAAAATGACCTTTGTTACAGTTGTGATAGCAAATACACTAAAGGCCATAAGTGTGTCGAGAAGAAATTATTTTACATTGATTGTGAAGAGGAGGAAGAAAAGGATCAAGAAACGTCAAAAAAAAAGGATATACACCAGGAACCAACCCCAGAGAAAGAAGAAATGAATATGAACATATCTTGTAATGCATTTCCAGGAATCACCACTCCTTTAACTCTCAATATAGGACATATCAAGAAGAAAAAGGATGACCTCACTTTCGCTCAAAATCGAATGAAACAACAGGTAGATCAACATCATAGCGAAAGAAGTTTTGATATAGGTGACTAGGTATTTTTACAAATACAACCATACAAACAAATGTACCTCAAGCAAGTTAAGAATGATAATAAATTTTAACCAAAGTACTATGGTCCTTAAAGGGTGCTACAAAATATTGGTATTATGACATACAAATTGGAGCTTCCTGTATCTTCCTGAGTGCCCTCACGTTTCCATGTTTCATGCTTAAAGAAGGTTATACGTGACAAGCTCCTAGTTCAAACAATATTGTCGTAACTTGATGAGGAAGGAAAAATCATATTGGAACCTGAAGCAGTAATCGAAACAATAACCCTATGAAATTGATCAATTTCAGAGTATCTCATAAAGTGGAAGAAATTATTCGTTGAAGATTCCACATGGGAGGAGGAGAATTTTATACAGAATCATCCAAAACTACTCAAGCAATGAGGAAAACACTTTCTGAAGGAGAGAGGCATGTCAGGTCCCTATAGTACTAGTGCAACCTCTTATTGTTATTAGTGCAACCCCCTTATTATATTGTTGTTCCCATCTAGTCCCCATATTGTTATTATTGTGCCCCATAGAAGCCCACTATTTTTATTGTTGTGCCCTTACATTATTATCTTTATGTCATCTCTGATTATATTATGACCCCTTAGACTCCTATATATAGAAATGAGGTCATGTCATTTGTATCATCCAAGAATTATTCATTTGTGTAATGTAATGGAGGTTGCCCCCTCGAAGAGGCTGATTTTGAAGTCGTTGATCTATCTTTTCTATATTTTTTTGAGCTAGTTTCATAACACAAGCTTGTGTAAAAATGAAACCATTTTCATCCTACCTCTTTTGTTTGCCATTTTTATGAGCCTATTTGTTGGCCAGATGAATCATTCTTGCGGATAAGACCGATCTCCCTAGTATCTAATGATATCTAGCAACAAAGAACAAGAAAATATATTTCTCTCTAAACATGTTTCAATTCAATAATGAATACTATGAAGTGTAAAAGACCCTACCTCGGTCCAACACTTGTTTGAGGCAGTTTTATCCCAACAGGTTCAAGTAGTTCCCATTCAATAACCTGCATACACAAACAAGCACACATCAAAGCATACCTACGTATAACAAAACATGTTCATTATGAAGATCAAGTAGCTCATAAAACAAACCATTAGGGATAGTTCATTGAGAAAAATAAACTTGATTGTATTAACTTAATGAATAAAAGAACTTTACAACCTTTGCCTTGATGTTGCACAAGTCCTTTCCAGGGTCCAACAGGGATCTCCTCTACTTTGACAAGCCTCACTCACTTCCTAAATGATATGAAAGGTATGCAATCTCTCCTCTCACAAGCTCAAAAAGGAAGCCTAGTTTTCAGCAGCATTTACCCTCAAGAATCTTCAACTTTCAACCTTTTCTACAACCAGCCCAATGCATGAATTTATAGTGCAAATGGAGGAAGTTGTAGGTCCACCATTGAAGGGATAAGTTCCTCCTTCAATGGGATAGGCACCTCATATCATGGAGTTAGATCCCTTAGTTATGGAATGGATGAACCAAGGTGGAGCGGACTTGCTAGCGTAATATTCCTTCTAGAAGTGTCTAGAAGTGACCCAAGATAAGTTTTTAAGAATGAACTCATGCCTTTTTAACTTTTACAGGGGTTCACACCCATCACTAAATATACAGAGCGGTCAGGTTCGCAGGAAACATGACCATTAGGTGCGACACCGCAGGTAATACTAGGAGAAAGTGCGAAACTAGGGTTTGAGACATTTTTAAGGTCTTTCTCCCATTTTCAAGGCTTGACATGAAGAGCTGAGCTTTAAGACTTGCAAAAGAGGGATGTATGAGTATTGATGGACTCACACAAACTGTAGAAAGTCATGGTGACAATTTTTTGTGTAACAAATTGCCCCTAAAGTGCGAAGTCTGTAGTAGATGAGGATGGTTTTTTATCATCTAAGAAGAGTGAAGGACTTTATCATTTCAAGGATCTTCCTGTGGATACCCCAGTCGAACCTGTAAAAACATTCAATGCAGAATATATATATATGTGAACATATCATTGCTGAGGTAGGCATTCCCATACTCAGATCAAAACTGACTAAGAACTATCTAAAAACTGTTCTGTTACAGGAATTATTTTGTATTGCATCACAAGTAGGAACACATGGACATAGCATGGTCGCAACCATCTATTCATCAATAGTCCACTATAGAATGATAACAAAATTCCTTGCAGCCTGGATGGTGGAAACTAAATCTAGGGTCTTCATTTCTACTTTCTAAACCAGTACGATTCTACCCATGTGAATGGATGTGTCGAAGTCGAACATGGGAGAAACCACTTGATTACCAGTCAATGATGTAAATTGTTAACAAGTGTGAGAGGAACCACCAGTAATTTTAATGGCCCTCAAAGTACCCAGTACAATCCTGAGATGTGAATGAATGAGTCGATGTCGAACATGTCACGGAATCCGTTGATCGAAGGTCAATGATGCAACCTGTCGTCAAAGGCAAGAAACCTGCCATTGAGGCATGCAGATTCCAAGGTACTGACGATTTCTATATCATCTTTCTAGATAATGAGTTGGAGTCGATAGACAGTGATCCGTCATGGGCAAGCCCATAACACGCAATCATAGATCAAGTCCGAAGAAATAAAACTAGCAAGAACTTAATTCAAGGATAGTCAATGATGGATGACAAATATTTGCAGGTGAATGGTTTATTTATACAGACCTCTTGAACACGTAATGACACAACAGATGGCTTGGTGACAGTTGACCCAAAGTTAATACCCGGAAACCGGTTGAAGACTTTCAAAGTGATTTAATTAACTGTTAGGTAAAGGATTTCCCAACCCAGGTGGATAAAAATGTCATGTTCAAGAGTGATGGAAATATTTTTAAACACAGAGTACAACAAACGGGTTTATTTTTCTCATTTTCCCCCGCCATTTCTGGCAAGTACCTCTTTATTTTTGACAAGATTGAGGAGGATAACATTTGCTTGGTTATAAGCTCATCCTTCAGATGAGTCCAACTTAGTTTAAATTAGAACCCTAAGAAGGAGTGGTCCGTTCTTATTTGTAATTGAACAGGTTCTTTACTGTGAAATTTTAATGAGTCCAGTATAGGAGAAACTTGGTGTTTTTCAATTTTAGGTAGTCAGAAGAAAAACTTAAGAAAACTCCACGGTTGTCCTTTTTAGTAAATTTGTGTCTCCCAAGCCCGAAAAAGTATAAAATAATACTTGAGAGAACTGCTTGATCATTATGACCAAGGAGTAATTTTCATGCTTAGTGCCTTCAATCTGAAAAAGTAAAAAAGTGACTGAAAAAACGTCGTTTTATTACCAATATCGAACTTGAAACGACAAAAGTCCGGCAATCTTTTCATGTATGCACAGTCGGAAAAGAGTTGTAAAAGACTGTCTTTGTAATGTTGTTTTAACGAGTATACAAAGAAACACTCGGCAATCTTTTCATTTTTTACGAGTCCGAAAAGAGCTTAAATAGGACTCCTATGTGTTTTTTGTCGAAAATGATCAATTTCACTTGAAACCCCAATATTTTGCACAAAAACTGCAAACATTACTCATATTTGTTTAAAAATTAATAAAAATGCATGAAAATGACCTTTTCAAAGTAAAAAATAAATAAATTTTAATTTATTTATTCAAAAAATCTTATAAAAATGACTTTTACAAGTTCATTTTTACCGTTTACCTTTGGAGTAAAAAGTAAGAGCTTTTGGTAAAAAACTTCCCATGGAGATTGCGCAAAATCCGATCGCTGGAATTCAGAACCGTCTTCTTTAGGTAATCCACAATGTCCTTGACTTGCATTTCATCCATTTCAAATTTCGTTTTAGGGTTTAGATTTTGATTTTTGGAGGAAATTTAGGGCAAAAAAAATCGCCCGCGGTGGTTGTGCAGGGGCGCCATGTGGCCCCTGCACACCCCGACTTTTTTGTACAAAGAAAAGTCAGGGTGCCGCACCTCACCTTAAGGAGAAGTGCGCACATATGCACTGTGTCTGAAAGGCGGAGTGCGGACCCCACAGAATGCGGATTTTCAACCCTACGTTTTCCATTTTTGACCCATAGAAGTTTAGAATGAAATTTCTAATCCACCTATTTTGCATTGTAGGTACCCAATATGCTTGTTTGGCGGGAAAGAGAGCATGAGGACGTTGATCAGGCTACATTGCTCCATCCGCCTTCATTATAGGCATTGAGAGCATGTGGGCTTTTCAAAATTTGGACCATACCTGGCATGGGGGCACAGGTAGACTTTTTGCAGTGGATGGTTAACGGATGGAGCATTCAGGACCAATGCTTCATTATTGGCGGAAACCAGCTCGAAATCGAGTTAGATGACGTATATTTTTTTACTGGCTTTCCCAAGAGAGGCGAGCAATTATCTCTTTTCGGATCTAGGCCAGGTGGCCAATCTGTCGCTAGTCTCCGACTAGAGTTTTGTAACAACCAGGATCCGGACAAACAGATAGATGTGAAAACCATCTCCCGTCCTAAACTGAAGGTTATTGCTTTTATTGTTACCAGACTCTGCGGGAGTGTAGCACTGCATCTAGCTATAGGCTCCCAGATGCGCATGGCAGTGGACTACTTCTGAGGCACCATTTTCAACTAGTGCGATGCTGTATTGGCCAATGTGAAGGGCCAATTTACTAGGGCGAAGCAAGGGCAGCTAAAGAACTTTGGTTATGGTTACTTAGTTTTCAGCTTTGCCCTAGAGAGGGCACTGATGTTGGTTACACAACAGCTCATAGTTGGGGCTGGACTTCCCCGGGATCCTTCGGTTATGCGATGGGTCGCAGTTATGGCCTGTCATCTAGATGAGGGTTTTGAGATCGTTTGATTCACCCCAGAGTACTTGCATTGGCTAGAGAACCAAATTTTTATCATTCAAGATTTTCCATATGCTGGGATGAATTATTGCGGCGATCCCGACATGACTCTTCCACCAGGAGAGCAATGTGATGACAGAGGTAAAAATTGTTTTTCAACATTTTAATTTTATATGTATGTTTTTGTATTTTTAACAATCGTCCAAAAACTAATAGTAAAAGTTTTTAAATGCAGATGTGGGTCCACGACGACCAACCGCTCTCCAGCCCTATGATCAGAGACAACCAGCTGCCACGACACCAGCCCCACAGGACCAGACAGCAGAGACTTTGGCTGAGTTGGAGAGCCACCTAGAGTGCTTGACTGCAGACATTCCAGAGACCAGCATAGATGACATTCCACTTCGGCTTCAGCTTTATGTGATTGGGGTCCTCGGACCTTTTAGGAGGTTCCTTTGTAGGGTGGCCCGAGCAGTAGTGTCCTATCGGGATCGTCACCAGTGATGGGATGATTGCTTTGTAGACCGATTTTTGATATAAATTTTGATACTATTATTTTTGCTGATCGTAAGGTATTTTTCAACCTATGATCGAGGATGATGTATATTTTGACACAATCTTATGCTATGCTATGATATTACTATGGTTATCTTGCAAAACATGTTTATGAGATGTTTTTAAATTTACTGTTTGATTCAATGCAAATGTCTATTTAACATTCAAGAAGCAATTGCATCTGCTAATGTATTTAAATATCTTGGAATGTGTTGATATGCTATGTAATCAAATTCTCGTTCCAAGAGATGGGCTCTCAAAACTAATCGTAATAATACTGGATTTCTAATGGCATAAACGCGATTAAGCTATAATACAATGAGTTCCGAGTCTAAATTAACAATCAAACTTTGAATCCCGAAGGAGATGGATTCAGATAATAATTCAATCACTGCACTGTATTCCGCAATCTTGTTTGTTGTTTGACCGAGGCTTACCCCGTGCATAGATACTAACTCGTTAGAGGGTGAATAGATAACCCAAGCTACAGAAGAGATGTTCCGTGTACTATGACAAGTGCCATCAGTGAAACCAATGTATGTTTGGAGAGGCGTCGACATCTGCAATATCAAGATAAGCAGGACTAATAAAAAATACTCACTAAAGTAAAACACACAATCTTAATCTACGAACACACCAACGTAGAAAAAACTAATCTAATGAAATCTCCATGCTATCCGTTTAAGCATAATATCGCTTTAGATAAAGCCCATTCCTAGGTTTACCTAAAGAGACACCGTCAAAATCTTCCAGCTCATAGGCCCCTTTTGCCAACTTTCGCTTGACAATATACGGACCATGACACATGGGTACAAATTTGCCAGCCCCTAGCTTATTGTTTGCTTGATCGTAAAGTAAAACTAGGTCACCTTCCAAAAAATTGTGGGGTGTAACATTTCGATCATACTGAGCTTTGATGTGTTTGGCATGAATTTCAATAGCTAATGCAGCATTGTGTCGATTCTCATCTAATTGAGCTAAGTATAATAAATGTTTTTCCTCTTCGGAAGTGGCTGGTAATAGTTGCACAACAATTTGTAATGACGGGATTTCACATTCAATGGGCAATACTGCCTCTAAATTGTAAACCAGTTGAAAGCGAGTAAAACTTGTTGATGTTTTGACTGAGGTTCGGTACGCCCAAAGCGCTGAAAATAACATGTTATGCCAATTTGACCGATGAATCCCAATGATTCGTTGGATCATGGTGACTAGAACTTTGTTAACTGCTTCAGCCAGACCATTTTCCTGTGGGTAATATGGAGTGGAACTATTGTGATGCAGGCCAAGCTGATCTATAAGTTCAATCATCATGATGTTTTGAAAATGACTCCCATGGTCAGTGATAATCACTTGGGGGACACCAAACCTAGCAATTATATGATTGAAAATGAAAATCGCAGCAGTTTTGCTGTCTTCCAAAAATGTAGGCATCACCTCGACCCACATGGTAAAATAATCTACTGCAAGGATGATGTACACATGCCCCCCAGCCGTGTGAGGCTTACATGTAATAAAATCGATACCCCATTTTGCAAAAGGACCAACGACAATGATAGGGTGGAGAGGAGCAAGAGGAGCGTGCATCTTTCGATCAAAAATTTGGCAGTTGTGAAATTTCTGGACAACAATAATACAATCTTTAAACAAGGATGGCCAGAAATAACCAGCGCGCAAAATCTTTTGGGTTGTGCGTACCCAGACATATGACCGCCACATGCTCCAGAGTTGCAATCATTAAGAACCTTCTCTGCATCATCATGAGTAAGGCAATGACAGAAGACAGAATCCACCCCACGATGATAAAGTGTATCTCCAATAATAGTATAAGGTTGGGATTGGAATCGTATCTTCCGGCGTTGAGATCGTGAAGTATTAGGCCGAAAAGTTTGGGTTTGGAGATAGACAATGATATCTCTGTACCATGGATCAACGGTGCTGATAAGGAAGAAGGATTCATCCACATGGGATTCTTCCACCACATGTTCGGTATCGGCACAAGGGAAATCACACATTAGTTCCGCAAAAACCAAAGACTTCTTTGACGTGGCCTTCTCAATCTCCAAGTCAAATTCCTGCAGGATGACAATCCATTTGGAATACTTGCCCCCCAACAATTGTTTAGTCAAAATGTATTGCATAGGGTTACAATTAGAAATGACAGTGGTTTTGCGTAACAAAATGTAGTGATGAAAATACTAAACAACTTGGACTGTAGCTAAGGCCAGTTTCTCCACATGTGAATATTTTAACTCAGTTGGAGTTAGAGTCTGACTAAGATAATATATTGCATGTTCACTTTCGAATTCATCCTGTTGAACTAAAACAATCCCAATTATGGAATGGGAAGCAGCGAGGTACAAAAAGTAGTCCTGGTTGTAGTTGGGAGGATGCAATAATGACGCATGGGTCAACGCATGTTTTAGAGCATCAAATGATTTTTCAGCTATCTCGTCCCAAAAGAATGGAGTATTTTGCTTCAACAACCAGTTGAAACCTTTTGTAATCTCGGCATAGTTAGGAATGAAACGACGTAAAAAGTTTGCTTTCCCTTGCAAACTCTGGAGTAGGCGAAGAGTCGAAGGAGGTGGTAACTTGACAATGGCTTCGACCTTCGAAGGATCGACGCAAATGTAGGCTTTCAATACAATAAATCCCAGTAATCAACCTGTTTCGATACAGAAAACATACTTGTGCGGATTAAGCCTAATTCGATAATGCCTACATCTCATGAAGATAGCTCGTAAGTGAGTGAGATGATCGGCTCTTCGCAATCAATGAGCTGGTAGATCATCGAGATAGGGCTGCACAATGTTCTTAATGTCATGAAACGCGTAAGACAGTGCCCTTTGAAAAGTTGACCCGGTGTTCTTTAGTCCAAAAGGTAATTTGCAATAAGCAAAGGTCCCCCATGGACAGATGAAAGCAGTTTTTGGTTGATCTGCAGGTAGAATGTTAATTTTATTATACCTGGAAAAACCATACATAAAGGAGAATATTTCACTACCAGCACAATCATCGATAATTTGATCGATATAGGGTGTGGGATAGTTTTCCTTGGGACAAGCACAATTAATATCCCTATAGTCGATGCATATTCTTATTGTCCCTTGTTTTTTATTAACTGGAACAATATTCGATACCCAATCCATTAAAGGAATTGGATAAATGAAACCTACTTTAAGTAATTTCTCAACTTCAGTCTTGATGGCAGTAGCTTTTCGTGGGTGTATTTGACGTAATCGTTGCCGGACAGGTTTAGCATCCGGGTAGGTTTTGATTTCATGAACAACAATTGAAGGATCGATTCCTGGCATTTCCTCATAGGACTAGGCAAACACATCGCGGAATTCTTGAAATAGGGCTTTATATGTGTTGACTTTAGTGTCTGTACAGGAAGCACCTATGTGAATGTTTTCAACAATCCCAAGTTTGACTGAAATGTCGATAGGAACCGTGCGAGAAATATTGGCTAAATTTTGTTCAGAATCAGGATGTTTTAGTGGATTATGTGGTTCTTTGACATATTCAGCGGTGAAATGGATGAAAAATCATTTTCAAAATGATTAATCTCGTGTAAAAATGAAGACCTGTGATGAATATCTTCCCATGGTAAGGCATCAACGGATAACAATTCCTGAATTTGTTCATCAGTGTAAACGATTTTTTAAAAAGTTGTTGACTCCGAGGTTGAAATTGAAAGTGGTTTCCCATTGATCTCATTCACTAGATCAGGGTTGGTTGAATTTAAGTCAGAAAATGACTGTACTGCCTGATAAGCAACTTCAAACGGACTTAAAGGCATAGCATTGCCGAGAGAGTCCACCTCAGATTTGAATGGGATGACCTAAGGATCGTCAAAAACAATGGATTCTGATGAAATCATATGAATGGTTGCGAAAGGAGACTGTAGGTTGGGAGGAGGAAAGGAAAAAGTTCCAAGTAAACCCGAATCTTTAACTAATCCTACTCCAACATCGTTATAAGGGATAGTGGTTTTTCCAACATGTTGAATACTCTCAGCAGAGGATGGGTCAGAGGAAAAATAAGTTAACTGATCTATTGTTACAATATTTCTGTTATGTGGGAACTTAATAAGCCGAAAGACTAAGGAAACAACAGCAGTCATGGCATAAGACCAGCTACGACCCATAAGAAGGTTGTAATCTAGAGGGGCATCAACCACCTCCACATCTAGATTAACGGTTTTTCCTTCAACCCCTATAGGCAAATCTTGTAGAATGCCATAAGGATGAAACCCTCGGCCATCAAAGGCCTTTAGAATTGTCGGGGATTGATTAAGCGTAGGAGAACCAAGGGTTTTCCAGCACTGTAATAGCATAATACACGTGGAAGCTCCCTCATTAATCACAGTCCTAAAAGAAGGTCTATTTTTGACTAACACTGGAATCTGGAAAGCCATTTGATGAGGAAGGCGAGGTGTACTATTTTCTAAATCGAAGACTATGAGGTTAGAGTCCTGAAGATCAACAGCTCCTATAGCCAACAGTAGCATTTTCCGCTATGCTAGACATGACTGCAGCACTTCCAAAGCCGACATTGCTGAAGGTGAAACAGCTAAATCTTCGACAATGTTATAATTTTGAGCAGCTCTCGCATGAGGATTGAAAGCTGACTTTCGAAGTATACCCTTAGCAGGTGGTTTGATTACTAAGTTGGGATTAGATTTCTCGATCTGTAGTGGATCGGAACCGGACGGAGCTGAGGTTGATGGATTGGAATTGGAAGATTCAGCTTCCTTTCCACCAAAAGGACTTTTACTCCCGTAATCTTGCGATTGTGTCGCAATCCTTACATGTGACATCATCATTATGGGTTCTTCCAAGGCATTAGAGGAAGAACCTATCATTTTACTGTCTTGATTTGGAAAAGGATCCTTCAAAACAATGGGTGTTCGCGAACCTTTGACGATCTTCGCAACCGCAGCACAATGCGGGCAATCCCTTGTAAAGTGCTCCTTATGGCAGATGAGACAAGGATATCGAGGTTTTCATTTCTCGTTAGTAGATTCAGTTTTCTCGGATTTCTCCTTTGAGTTCTTCTTGTTCTTTTTCTTACCTTTCATTTTGCCATTGGATTTTGATTTGGTCATGGATGATTCCACAACATGAACATCGGCAGAAATTTCAGGTGAAGACTCTCCTTTAGGGGAATCTAGTAAAGTTATTATGGGAGAAGAATTCTTGGAGGATTTCTTCTTACTTTTGGTATTAACAATACCCATCATACCATCAGCGGCATGAGCTTGAGCAATGACTTGCTCTTCTGTAACTACCCCTGCCTTAGCGACATCTTCAATTATCTTGGGTAATAATGATTTCACAAACCATTCTGCCAAAATTTGGTCCAGAATAAAAACTTTCACTAAACAACGTTGACGCCACCATTCATGAATATGATCTGAAATATAAGTAGACGTCGACTATTTTAACAAAGTTAATAATTCCATGCCATTGTCATATCGAACTGGCAGCTAAAAATGTGTAAGGAAGGAAGTAGCTAATTGGCTAAAATTATAAAAGGAGCCTCGTGGAAACTCAATGTAGCACTTGGCTGCAAGGCCAATCAAAGTGTGTTGAAAAAGACGAAGACGAATGGAATCATCTATAATGGAATTTGATGCACACTAGAGATGGTAAGTCATCACATGATTAGACAGATCTTCTCCTGGCTTCCCCTCAAACTTAGGTATATCACTGGGCAACTTATTCAGCATTGGCAGCCAAAACGGAAGATAATTTATTGGATTGTTTGTAAGGTGCAACAAATTAGGTAAATCTAAAGTTGCTATGAATGGTAACTGACAGTTTGGATCCAAAAAAATTGGGGTCATAAGAGCAGCCCCAGGAGGAGGATATCCAGGATAGCTTGGTATTAGATTCGCATTTGGGATATTTTATCCTCCTAGAAAACTAGCATTAACCAGACCGTACTGGGGTTGTTGAGGTTGTTGATATGTATACCCAGGGTATGGTTGATACTTATAAGCCAGGTTCTGCACAATGGCCCCGTATTGGTACTGCACATGGTACGATTGATAAGTAAATTGTGGTTGACTTGTAACAACCATACTAGGCCCAGGTTATCCTGCAAGCATAAAAACCGAAGACTGGATTGTAGGTCTATATTGGGGTAAAGAGGCCTGAGGAGATTATACAGGAGCAATAGAAACTGGAGCTGCTGATATTCCAGAAATAGGTGGGGTGGATTGAATAGAAGTCGCAACAATTGCAGCAGAGGTTTGGGACGGAGTTCAAGGCGAACTAGGTCCAGGTTGTGGAACTGCCCCAGGTGTAGCAGCTTGAGTAGTAGGCTGGACAGGCTGCTGGGGTGAACCAGAAACAAAAGACTGTCCAGATTGAGATGACAACTATGCACTGGGTTGCAGAGTTTGTGGATCCCACACCACGTTCATTCTGGGGTATGGACCCATAACAGGTTGAAAATATTGAGGACCAAAACCAGGTTGAGTGTAAGATTGATAATTATATGGTACATTTCTGGGTCCTTGAACAAATGATTGACCTGAAGGTGGTTAAAAACCTTAAGGTTGATATTGACCCTGAGGTTGATACTGACCTTGGGGTTGGTACTAACTTTGGGGTTGGTACTGACCTTGCGGTTGGTATCGACCTTGTGTTTGGTACTGACCTTTAGGCTGGTATTGACCTTGAGGTGTATATTGATACTGGGGTTGGCCTTGAGGTACATATTGATACTGGGGTTGACCTTGAGGAACATACTGTCCCGAAGGAACATATTGTCCTTGAGGTTTCCCCCCAGGCGGTAATGGACTACCTTGGGGTTGCCCCCCAGGCGGTATTGGAGTACCTTGCGGCTGCCCCCCAGACGGTATTGAAGTACCTTGAGGTTGCGGATTAGGATTAGTACCAGACATCATAAGAATTTCTTCAACACTTAACGGCTTAGTTCCGTTATGACCAGGAGATACAGTATAATCGATGGGTCGAGGAGAAGCTCCTGAAAACATACTAGATACAGACTGATACCCAGGAGGAACAGAAGGACCGCCACGTAAAAAGGTTTATGGTGTCTAAGAAAACAAGCATGACTGTCTCGACATATTCAAGGGAGGATAATAACCTCTAGGTGTTGGATGAAAAGGAAATCGAGGTGGTGAAGATGCGAGACCTGGATTTTCTAAGAAATTGGTCAATGAAATATACCAAGCGTCACCTATAATGGGACTGAAGAAAATAGATTCACGCTCCCTAAGTTCAATAGTCGGTTGGTTTTCAGGGATGCTTATACCTTCGTCTGGACTTGAGCTTACAATTTCTTTAATGGAAATGAGTCCAGAAGGAAGATTTTCGGTGATAATATTTTCTACTCTGGGTCAACTAAGTCCACTAGAAACAGGAGAAGCAAATCCTGAAGATGGAGTAGCAGCAATTGTAGTTTCAGGCTCAGAGATTTCAGGTTCTTCGGCTACTGAACTAGTAGGAGTGATACTACCAGTAACCTTAGAAAATGAAATCGGTTTAGAAATATGTTCTGTTGCCTGCACTATATAATCAGGATGTACAAGCAACAAAGACTCTCAGGCCTCCAGTGATCCAACCTGATCCAGGTGGATATTGGTGGCCACCCGCTAATTCGACTTGGATCCCCTCTAGTGCTTCGTTCAGTTTTTTCAGTTTCCTTAATTATAGCACAATTTACTAGTTTTAGCAGTTTTTCGGGTCCTAAACTTCCGGAGCCGTTTTGAGGCCCTAAACGATGTTTTTTGGGAAATCTACCGCCAGCGATTTTTCTGCCCAAAGATTGCCTTTTCCGTCGTAGTCCTCAGAGAGATCTTTCCAACGGGCTATCGTGCGCATCAAATGGAGATAATACGACCAATTCGCGACCCTGGGAAGTTGATGTACCAACTTACCCAAAAACGGGGCCCACAAATTGGCGTTTCATCTTCTAGGGTAAGGTTTTGGAATGTGAAGGGTTTTCCATTGTTTCTCAACAATAAATAGGCCTTCGAGCCTCATTGTAACACAGTTCAGAGGCATGTAGCCGCACATTTCTTCTCAGAGATAAGCTGCCATCGCCCTAGCTGGTTTATTTCCATTTCTGGTTGTAAGCATATTTCAGTATTTTCCATTAATGAAATGAAGTATTATTTCCGCTGCATCTTTGTATATATGGTTATCTCTGTAATTTGTTGCGCTCCTGTTTAAGTCTGGATCAGTGGTATCCGAGCGGTCTGCTTTTTCTCTGTTTTGTCTTTGCATGCTCCCAACGAGGTCGGGATATAAGGAGTTAGGGCTTGAGCTGGTCGAACCTTTGCAAGACCAGCCTCGCAAATCCCGACGGCCTCCCATGGCAGATGAGAAGAAAGACGAGGGAGCAGGAGATCCTATCAAAATCTTACTCGAAGAAGCGCTCGAGCGGCAAAGGAACGCGATGATGGATAACTTTGCGCAGATCCTTCAGCAGCTACCCAGAGGCAACGCATCGGCTTCCAACAGCTACTCTGGAAATGCCACACCGTTTAAGGTACAAGTGAATTTTGAAATCCCCATCTTCG
>APFE031273947.1:158978-184277 GCA_000404065.3 Pinus taeda | reverse complement strand
CCTCATAGTAAAGCATTTCACCCGACATCAAAAAGATTAATGACCTCATGCTTTAGGGGGAAACTGTTATACACATTTTTGGGCACTTCAACCCCAATCATAAATGTCCATAAACTGAGGGCTCCTAAGTCCCTAAAAGTGTTTCTTCACTACCTAAAGAAACAAAGTCAAATGATTACATCATCTCCCAGAAGTTCTCCACTGCAAACTGCTCATAAATGGTCAAAACTGGACCATACTGAAAGCTCAATGCAGGGGGTGTGATGCATATCACCTTCCTAGTGTACAAGGTACGATGCATACTGATTTTCTCCTCTATAGGGTGCGATGGTCGAGAATGGACAAATGGCAAGGACAAAATGCGAGGTGGAAGATCATGGAATCTTCTAGAAGCTTCCCCTCTGACACTTGCCTCTCCATTTTTGACCAGGGATGAGTAAGAGATCATCATTCTCCAAGTGGAAGCAAGAACTATCAAAGAGAAGACACTAATCAAGATCCAAGAAGATGAATCACCTCTCTGTAATCATCTATATATGGATCCCTCATCACAGAGATCCAGAGGCTGGAATTTTGTATCTTATAGAGAAGTGTTGTTGGTTTTCTAGTGTACATTCACAGTATTGGGTGATCTAGCTTTGCTTGAGGTGAAGAAGGGCTTCTTAGCTGGAGGATGATGCTGGGTCAGAGTACATGGTTGTAATCCTCTTGCTACTTTTCATCTGAATAAAGCTATTCTTGTTTCCTTCCATATTCTTGTGTACTCGTTTATATATGCATGTATATGGTTAATACACATCTGGTCATGTCTTATTTATGAATTTAGATATGTGTTTCTTGGATAGTAGTATGTTGCTATGATTCCACGGGTTCTTTTGAAGCTGCGCGGACAAAGAAGAAGCGGCGAAGCCCTATCAAGAAGGAGAGGAAATCAAGTGCAAGACTCAGGTTGTTCTTCTTGGTCCTCCTCTTGTATATTTTCATAAAAGGAAACAACAGTAGACTTTGATTGTTTGTTTCTAAGATAGCCACCCATCTTAGTGGGAATAGCAGCATCTGAGTGGACACTATTCCCATATAACACTTGGCTCAAATTTTTTGGTTGGAAATTGGTGCTCTGGTTATCGGTAGCCTAGTCAGAGTGGGTGGGGCGAACTCTAGTGGTTGAAGTTTTCATTTGTATACCAGTTCATTAGTTTTCTCTGTCCCATTGCACCTATGTTAGTTCTGTAAAAATGTGTCTGGTTCCTCATTGCAGTCAGTCCTCTTCCTTGTCAAAGTCTAGCTCTTTTGGACAAGGGGGGTAAGAGACTCCTTCGGTGAGCTTTATGTTGTTACTAAATTTTTTTAGAACCACAAAAAATGAAGTCACCTATAAAATTCAATGATGATACATAATGAAAAATAAGAGATGAAGGACAATGTAACACCCCTTTTAAAACCCCTATGTTTTGTCATTGTAATTAATGATTATAGTTTTGGAACAACCATTATGAACATACATATTGAGAAACATTAATTGATATAATATGCATTTTTAGCTAAAAATTAAAGAAGAGAGTAGCAAACATGGAACCTGATGCTTAAGAAAAGTTGTAAAGGGGATTAGGAAGTTTCCTATCTTACCTTAATTAAATGGTCTTATTTATATATTTCTATTTAAACTACCTAACTACCAATAGTTATCAGAAAGTAAAGGAAGTGGCAATGAATTTCTACAAGAGTATGGGTTGCACACCCATTCTAGGTACATATGATTTGACTACATATCCCAAGGAGGAACCATGAATTCTCATGTTGGGAATGTGTGTGTGGGTGAGTAAGTGCATGAGCAACGAGTAATAAGAGAAAGAGCAATGATGAGAAATTATGATCTATGAGAGAATGGGTAGTCAACAGAGATTTGCAGAGAGAGAGAGAGAGTTGTGCGTGTAACTTGTTGAAAAACTAGAACCACGTGTGGATTATAAGACTAAGAACTTGAATAAAATGTGAGAGAAAAAATCATTTTGAGATTCAACTTCCTATGTGTAGTTGTGGATTACGTTACTAGTGAGGAAGTTAGTGTTGAAGCGGTCAATTTAAGCAAGAGGTCAAAAGGAATTGTCGAGAAAGTTTGTTGTATTCACGCACAAATTACATTGAGAAAGGGGAAGTATTAAGGGAAAGTATCAAGGTAATTTTGGATTAAATAAGGGCTCCCTTTGTGATGTGTAGGCCAAGTGTGGCAACATGTGAAAGGTAACAGACCTTAGCTTAGTGGTTGAAAGGCAACATGTTAAATTTTTATGTATGAAGGAGAGTAGCCTTCATGTTATTTACCTTGTTTGTACCTGTAATATTACATGAGTGAGTATTCTTCTCAAGTCGTCAACTCTAACTCAAGGGTAGACAACTACAAGAAAACTACGATTTTGCTAAGCCTTTGGTTGGGTGGAGAGTGGTTCTCCCTTCTTCTGTTTCTAACAAACTTAAGTAAAACATATAAGTGTATTTATTCTCTTTATTAATGAAATGAAATTGTAGTTCATTGTTTCATTATTATTACTATGTTATATTTTTTAGTATGTTTGTAATGATGATATGAAAGTCATGGTGAATGGCATTTGTTTAATAGTTGTAAATTCATTTACTAAGGAATGTTGTAAGAAGAATAAACCATATAAGCATGTTCCTTATGTTAAATATCAAATGTATGGCATGGTAGAGTGTAATGCATAAGTTGAGTTAATAATATGGGTCTTCTTGTAATTATGTTAGTCTATCTAGCCATTAATAGGCTAGAAATGGGATTGAATGGCTATGATATACCTTGAATTTGAGTAAGAATACTAGTAGGTTTTCCTTGATTAGATACCCTGAATAAGGGTAATTAAGGCCTTGTTTGTGATAGTTTCGAGTGATAGGTGTAGATCTGTTGTTAATCGAGACCTTGTTTCCTCATTTGTAAATCCATGCTATTAGTTGTTTCATTTGTATGATTTAGAGTTGATGTTTATAGTGGTATACCCCCAGAGTGCGAAAAATATCATTTTAGATGGGGGTCAATATGTGGATTTGGTTATTGGACATATTATGTATTTCTACTGTGAACACACCAAGTTGGAGGCAATGCTTTGGAGGCTTTCATAAGCTATAGAATGTCTTTGCATTCTCAAAAATCTTTTGGGCAGGTCTTTGCCTTGTTAAGAATCAATTTCATCTTTTTAAAACGGGTTTAAAAGCTTAGTGGGAGTCTTGAAATTCAGGGATTGCTCTCCTTGATTTTGTATTTGTAATGTACCAAAGCTAAAATAACCCAGCAAATATTTATAAATTTCTTTAACGCATTTTCTCAAACAAATCATGAACATACATTTTGTTAACATTTCGAGAGAAAGATAGAGAACACTAATAATAGAAGTAAAATTTAGGGCAGTATCAAATTTTATTAATTATAATAAGGGATTATACAACCAAATCATGAGCCTCGAACATCCTTAGCAATATTCTCCTTGAGTACTATAGATTAACCTAGCAATATACGGTTTCTACTATAACAATTTTGTCCCTCAAAATATGTTTGAATGTTGATGTAGACCTTTAAATATCAACGAATTTCAGCCTAGCAAATGGGGCTTAAATGAGACCTCCAAACAGGGGCAACTTGACGCCTCTAATAAAAAATTACAATTGATAAACCCGAGACAATTTGGCATGTTTGTAGCAATAAATATCATTATATCTAACACAAGTAATTCAAACTCCTCAAGTCAAAATTCACTCGATGGATTTGACCTTCCCTATGAATGATTTCATACTCCAAATATAAGAACTCAGTCTCTATCAATGATAACCCTGTTCTCCAAAGAAATTTGACCTCAGCATGCTAAATTCAGCCTCCTAGAGAAGTTTGATCACTAGAAATTTATCCCAAATGAAACTCATCCAACGTGAAGGTATAAATTCAATCCTCCAACAAATTAATCCACTTTTCCACCATATCAACTAATGACACAGCCTCTTTAGCAAGTAAGGAAAGACTCGACCCCTTGATGGATAACTTGATCATGAACTAGTAACTAAACTTGGTTTAAAGACATTGACTCAACCTTAGGAATAACCTCATCTTATAGATGATGGATCTAGCATTTAAAATTGATCTTCAAAAATGAATGATTCAGCCTCGCAATGGCAATTTTGTCTTCCTAAAACAATATGCAATTTGGCCCTCCAAGGTTCCAACAATTTTGGCCACCAAAATTGGCAATTCAACCCTCTGATTTTACAATAAATTGGCTCCTTTAACAAGTTGGTTTTGTCCTTTGATTAGTATCAATTCAACCTCCTTCTAAAAGGGTAAATCGACCCTTCTACAAATATAAAAATCATCCTAATTTATAAATATGAATTCAAACTTCACCCAAATGAACTTCGCCCTAAACAAGATGTTGGAAATTTATTGCGGCCTAGTTATAGCAATTAAATCTTTGGCAATTGGATAATAATTCAAACTATTGAGAATATACCTTCAAATCACCTAAAAATTGAAGCACAAATGGAAAATCTAGGTGATTTCCCCATGATCCAACTAGGGTGGCACTCGAAGTCCACCGAAATCAGCTGCAAACCAGCTAAGGTGGCACTCGAAGTCTACCAAAACTAGTTAGAGAGTCTCGCCTGAAACCCTCATTCTAGACTCGCTTACGCCCCAATCAGCCATCAAGAGAATAATAATAAATTAGAATGCATGAGAAATGGCCTTCTCTCCCTTTTGATAATATTTGTCAGGTCTTCTCTAATCTTCTAGAAATGTCTTTTTTTATTATTTAATTGATAAGCCACGTATTTTCTCTAAATGAATTTTTACCCATTTTCATCAATAATATTTTGCCCCTTTATATTCAATAATATTTGCCCCTTTTATTTAATCATAATAATACCAAAATAGATTTGGGAAAAACTCCCTTGTCCCCTTAGCAATTTCCCCTCGTGCTACCCAAAAGGAGACGATTAGGCAGTGGTAATGGTATCTCCATGCTCAAACACTTGGGGACATTATAGTCCTACCTCCCCAAAATTGTTGGTCCTCAAGCAATGCCATCACAAATCATTGCTCCACAAGCTTATCTGAATCAATACCAGGGTCCCAAATGTGCCACCAAGCCACTCCAAACCATTGTACTATCCCAACATGAATGAATTCCATGATACCAGGGTCCCAAACCACCTTGATCAATGTGAAGCATTCCTCGCTGCACCCACTTTCCAACAAGACATAGACACCAAAAACCATTTGCATACTACCAACGAGTAGAGCATCTCGACATTACAAAATCCTAATCAACTCCTCAAGAAGTTTCCTTATTGGGAAACCAATCCTAAGTACCTCAAGAGTGGTGCCCTTAAGGTACAATCCAACTCCTACAAATAAAAGATCCATGTCTGCATGAATTAACCATGACCTCCTCATGTTGATCACACTGCCATGTTGGTGAGGCACCACATGATATTGATGAATCACTGAGAAGTGAAATTCTATCTTCAAAATTGAGGTCCAATGGAATATTTGAGACCCATGTATAAACTAGCTCATCTCATGTGGTAGATGAACTACCAAGGCAATTAATTCCAAGGTCCCATGCTAATCTCAAAAAGAGACTACCATGTTGGCATTGCGACACTCTAGTCATAATTGTTTGCCCATCGTGCTCATACTAAATCCTCCTCACCTGGAACCATATTCCAAAATATATGTAAGGTTTGAACCCACAACCATGAAGCACATCCTTCGAAGGCATCTCAGTGAGGCCAGAGTCAATCGGTCTGCAGCTAGACTCAATCTCGAGTAACAACAAGGGAAACTCACCTTGACATATGGTGAAGGCCTCAACATTTCTCCACATATCAACCCCAAAATCAACTAGATCACTCATTGCCATAACCATGCTCATCGAGAAGTGGAGTGATTTATCAACCAACTAGATCCCTGGATCCCATAGCCAAATCAGAAGTTCACAACTCTCAATCTTTACTGGTTTTTGCTACATAGTACTAATAGCTGTTGGAACCCATTTATGCCTCTCCTCTAGTCCCTATATGCAATAAATAAATGAACATTTTGTATTGATAATCAACTTGGTGCCTGCTACACTGTCATGCTCCTTCCAAATCACACAGCAAACTCTATTATCTCATCTCCTGATGATGTACCCAAATACTTCCTAGAGCCTACACACCCTCCTATAAAAGAGGTCTACTATCCGTTGTGCCTCATCTTCATACAATGCCTCGGAATTTCATGTTGAAAATGTATCATACATCTTTCTAATTATGACCTCAGGGGTAGAACATATGTTTCCTCTGTAGTAGATCAAACCATCCCTAACCTTGAATATGTCAACTCACACCCCAACCTTATACCTCAACTGGGAAGTCTTTATCTTAATGCATTGCATACCATCCAACCATCTCAGGTGAGACTCTTATGTGTTATTTTTCATGATGAGAGCATCAAGTGGTGATAAACAAACCCTCTGTGATAGTAAACAATACTAGAGAGTGATAGGTGTGTGAATTCCCAAGGGTATGATCAAGAGTCCATTTGGACACCTAAGGGTGGTCATGTGAATGTCCCTCTCTCTGTCTCTAATCTACTGATCTCTCAATTGAAGACATGATGTTCCCAAATTCTCATTCATCTCTTCACTAATCCTATAAAGGCCAATACCAATGGTATGTCTGGTGTCCCTATCAGTTGGTCTCTTTGGAGGCAATGCTCCAAAACCCTATTGTGAAACATCATACACTACTGCATGCAACCACATTTCCTTACACTCCTTTGCATAACATTATATTGTGTACTCCTTATATCTTCCAGTATCTTGCATTTTCCAATGTATCTGCCACTCTACTAGTTAATCCACTATGATGTGAGTAACATCTCCTAAACTATTACGGTAAACTTGAGCATCATAGCTCCTCACTTGCTAATGGGAATTTCACTGTTTCGTTTATCCTCAGTGGCTCATGTGCCTAATACATCAATGGAAGAGCATCATCTCCATATAATGCCTTTCCTAGTGGCATACCAATGTTTTCCCATCCAAATAACTCCTTTAGAGCATGTTGACCATCCTGCAACCCCTTACACAAACAATGTGTCAGGACATCTTCTGAAGTCTGCTCATAAACCAACTAGCCACTAGTGCTGACTAGAACTCCATGAAGGAATGTGTGTGCTCGGTCCTTGGGTCAATCATCCCATCAATTCCATAGTCATCCCATTTCTCTGGTATGTGATGAAGAGTCCCACCTGGATTCCAATTCCAAGACTAGTGCTCCCAATGTCTAGAAGCTCTTACTGAGTTATACCCTAGCCTGCAACTAACTCCACAAGTCTAACCCATTCCATTGGGTACCAACTCAACATCTCTCATCATCCAATCCTAAGAGATAGATCGAACGCATGAACACATGTACACAGAACAAATCCACTATGCCAATGTTGCACCATGCTCAGCTCATGTCACCTTGTTTCACTAACCTGGTCAACCCGTAAGATATGTCTAGGAAATTTTGCTTCTCTCTTTCCAATGCATAGAGGTGGTTTAATAGTGTTGTAAGCCTCGCCAATGTGCTCTTAAAGAGGGTTGTGTTGAAACTCCATCATGTGATTCTTTTGTTTTTTTGTTAGGGACTTTAGTCTCCCCCCAACACTAGATAGCTTGGTTGCTGACTCGGCACATACCACTCTAAGATCCTCAATCTCATCAATTTTTTGTAAGATGGTGCCTCAGAGTGTTTGGATATTCTTCTTCATCACTAGAATATATTCCCTCAAGTACTCAAATCTCCTTTGGTGGCTCTCATTCGAAAGCCTTGGACCCATGTTGGATGTCTTAACACCTACTTGCACTTCATCGATGACTAGTTCCAAGGATGAATGCTCGCCCATCTCATCCATCATTATCTCTTGATCCTTCAAAGGGCTCTCCAAAGGTGGAAGTTTGTGATTATCATGGTGCAAATATAATACATGCTTCTCCTCATGATCACACAATTCAAAGTGTTCCCCCTCTGTCTCCTTGCCAATCATGGCCTCTTCAAACTTTTTTCCAATCTACTAATCTAAGTTCCCTACCATTTCTTGCTCTTCCTCAATTTTTGAAGCTTATATGATAGCTCCAATGATGTATCAAAGGTTGTCTTAGGGTTTATTTCAACCTTGGCCTTTCCATATATAGATCTATACCTACCTTTTCTTTTCTCCTTTGTCGCCTTTGCTTCAGTCCATCCACTATTCTTGCATAGCTCTTGTAAAATCCCACTAGTTTGTGCATGTATTTCAGTTGAAAAAACTCCAAAAAATAGAGGGATGTATGAATGTGATGTCTTAATGACTGGTACAGCTTCCAATCCATTGTAAATAACTCCACCTTTATTGTAATCATGTCTTGTCCCATAGATGCATCATCCAAAAATTTGGGCATGGTGGGTTTATTGTCTCTGCCACACAATTGAGAATCACTCTGATTTCCTAATGTGGAGTTATCCAACTGCCTCATCATATCTATTATCAACCTTTTCATCCTCATCGTTTTGTTTATCATAGTGTTTAAATCTTCTTTATCCCTCATGTCTCCTTTACCCCTGTTACTTTCTAGCATTACTTGGATTTATTCCCCACAACTGGCCAAGAACATGATATGATACCACTATAATATACCAAAGCTAAAATAACCCAGTAAACATTTAAAATTTTCTTTAATGCATTTTGTCAAACAGTTGATGAACATACATTTCGTCAAACATTTTGAGAGCAAGATAGAGAACACCAATAATAGAAGTAAACTTTAGGGAAATATCAAATTTTATTAATTATAATCAAAGATTATATAACCAAATCATGAACCTAGAACATCCTCGACAATATTCTCCTTGATTACCATAGATTAGCGCGGCAATATATGGTTTTTTCTACAATAATTTCATCCCTCAAAATCTATTTGAAGACTGATGTAAACCTCTAAATATCTGTGAATTTCAGCCTGGAAAATGGGACTTAAATGAGACCTCGAAACAATGGTAATTTGAGCCCACAAATAACAAATTTACAACTTATAAAAGCATTCGCCATGGTGTGAAAAAGGCAATCTTATGGATCCTAAAAAACTAGGTCGAGCTTTGCGATGTGTCAAGCCTCTTCTCTACTAAATTTGTGGCCCCTTCGCATTACCCCTCTGGAGTCTAATCTAGGAGGGGATCATTCCTCTGTTGTGTCTTCCTCTGCTGTGCCTCCCTTTGATGAGGCTACCTTAGCTTTTGCAAGCCTCATCTCCTCCATTGGTCCTCCCAGTGAGCGGCCTGTTGTATCTAAATTTGTCAAAGAGATAGATGAGTCCCCTGAAATAGTTCTTCCCCCTTCTCTTCCTTGTAGATATGCTCATTCTCTTTCTGAAAAGGGCATGGTGGGGAAGTTCATAGGCCTTTGGCCCTCTCCAAAAATAGTGCAAAAATGGGTTGAGAGAAACTGGTCTCATTCAAATCAAGGAAAAATTTCTATTTGTTTCTGTGGAGGAGGCTTCTCCACCTTCCACTTTGAATCCAAAGAAGATAGAGATTTAATATTCAGAAATGGTCCTTACTTCATGGACATAAGGGGCTTATACCTAAATATATGGACTCCATATTTTGACCCAGAGCTCAATGTTTCAAATGTTGTTCTTGTTTGGGCTTATCTCCCTCATCTTCCTCTTCACTGCTCGGGAGATGATTCCGTGAAAGTAATAGGAAATGTTGTTGGGAAATATATATAGATCAAAGTGAACCAAAGTAAAACATGCATTCTTCTGCAAGGATCTGCGTGGAAGTTGATTTAGGAAAAGGGCTCCCAGAAGCAGTGAAAATCAAGGTAGACAGTTGTACACACATTCAATAACTAGACTACGAGAAAAATCCTTTCAAATATAAGGTATGTCATGAATATGTTCATTTTGCAAATAGATGTACAAAGAAAGAAGTACCATAACCAATAGAATCCCAAGAACCTAAGTGGGAACTAGTTAAAAAGAAAAAGTTTGTATCTAAATCTATCAATCATTTTTCCCCTTCCTCCTCTGGTCCCTTCCCAAGGGGTGCTCCTCCATCCTCCTCCTCTCCCATCTTCCCCTCTGACTCTAATACCTTTGCATAGCTTGAATCCCCTCTTGATCCATCTCATGCCTTTCCTTCTCTTCCAACTAAACCCATTCCCTCTTGTCCCCCCTTGCTCCCTCCTCCCTCCCCCCATTCTCCCCCATATAGACTCTCCCAGACTCCCTTTGAGTCCCCTTCCTCCTCCCTTTGAAAGGATTCTCACCAAAAACCAATCCAAAGAATCTTTGTTCTCCTCAAATTTTCAGAAAATGTCAAGTAGGAAATCCAATAAGGAATCAAGCGATGAAGCAGCAATAAAAAAAATTGTCATGGGAACTCAAAAGTCAATGGAATCGTATATAGAAAAAAGCACATGAGGAAAAGGTCCCTCTGTTTCAAATCAAAGAAAGTAATGTATTTGGTCTCCTGGAATAGTAGAGGCCTTGGTCATCCCTCGAAAATCAATGCAGCAAAAGACCTTCTAAACTCTGAAAGACCAGATCTCTTTCTAATCCAGGAGACCAAAACCATAAAGCAAGATATGAACAAAGCAATCCAAAAAATAAAACGTTATGAAGGAAAAACAATAAAAGCTACTGGAGCTTCAGGTGGAATATGCACAATGTGGAATCAGACCACTTGGGAGTTAATGTCCCATCTCCAAGAGCTTCATTGGATCAAAACTGAGCTAAGGAACAAAATCTAAGGGTTGCAAGTCTTCCTTTAAAACATTTACACCCCTTCACATTATCAAGACAAGGAGCATTGTTGGTGCTCCTTGAATGAAAATCTAAATATGGATATGAACAAACACCTTATAATCGAAGGTGATCTAAATCTGATACTAAGTGTTGATGAAAAACTGAGAGGTTTCTTCCAAGCAAATCCATTCAGAGACATCCTTGAAAACATTATAGAGAACCACAATTTAATTGATTTTCCTCCAAAAAATGAAAAATACACTTGGAGCAACAAGAGGCTCGGAATGGGAAATATCAAAGAGCGTTTCGATAGAATTCTTATTCAAGACAGTGCTATAGTGTAATACAATGTAGCTCTCTCAAAGATCATTCCCTCAACCGCTTCATATCATAAGCCCATAGCAATTAAACTTGTTGAGAGCGAAAATTTGAGGCCCATCCCATTTCGATATAATCCACTTTGGATTAATCGAGAAGAAGCCAGAATGTTAATCACAGTAGCGTGGAAGCAAATGATAAAGGGATCGACAAGTTTTTTTCTGGGAGACAAAGCTAAAAAGTGTTAGAAAAGATCTAAAAGCATGGGCCAAAAATCTTTACAAAGAACCTCAACAAAAGAAAGTTGAATTTTAGAAGGAGATTGAGAAAGTGCAGAAAAAAATAGAGGATGGAGAAGAAACAAAAGAAAACCAGCTAGGAAAAAAAAAAGTGCATTGGGAAATTTATAAAAACAACAAACAAGGGGAGGAGATGTGGAGGTTAAAACCCACAATTTTGTGGATTCAAGCTAGGGACCGAAACACCATTTTTTTCATAATACCACTAAGATGAGGAAAATCAAAAATCAAATTGATACAATAAAAGGAGAAGGGGAAACTGAAATTAAAGGGCAGGAGGAATTTAAAAAAAAAATCCCACAATCATTTTAAAAAGTTGCTAACTGTTGAGCCTGCAAATCCAAACCATGAAGATTTTATAAGGCATATTCCTAAAAGGATTTCTAAGGAGAGAAATTCAGAAATTACAAAATAAGTTGAAGAAGAAGAGATTCAGACAACAATCTGGAGTCTTCAACCAGATAAAGCTTCAGGTCCAATGGCTTCTCCATCACCTTTTATTGTTCATTATGGCTGCTTATAAAAAAATACCTCCTAAATATGATTATATGGGTATTCAGGAAAAATAAAATGGGAGGCTTCACTAACTCCACATGCTTCGCTCTTATCCCAAAGGAGTCGAGACCTTCCTCTTTTAATCACTTCAAATCAATATTGTAACACCCTCCTCCCACATCCACCCAAGTAACCATGCCAACCGAGGTAAACATGAGACAAGAGGCTACTATGATCAGACTCAACCTCCAATGTGACCTTAAGGAAGTGGAATCGATGGAACATCACACACAGTATTCCAACACCATCAACAGAAACCTTAGGAGACAAGTCATCCACTCAGACAGCTTGTCCTGGGTCCCACTATTGTTTTGGATCTCTTAGGCCATAGTCACTCTCATGCTTTGGGAAAGGGAGTGATCGACAACCTAAAGTCACTCTCATGGGCTTGCCTTCTAGTGATTAGGGACCAAAATTGCCAATTCTATGCTAGAGACCCCGGGATTTAAGCCACTTTTTTAGGCCCAGAGCCCAAGCCATTGCCCAAAATGGAGTGATAGCTTGAAATCAGTAAAAGTACAGGGAAACAATGATGCAAAGTAATAATTTGAACAAGGCCATAACCAGACCTCTACTAGCCATGACAGGCATTTCATCAAACACATCATCAACATGTAACCTACATGTGTAAAGAACAGACTTAAGTGTAGGGATCTCATATTTATCTGAGAATCATTGTGAACCATTGTTCCCTCATTTCAATTGTTGCATTATCCTCTATTAGGTCATAGACACCTTATCCACTCATATACAAGTAAAAACATTTTGAGAGTCATACATATTTGTTGTCATAAAATATATGTATAATCAGAA
Organism: Pinus taeda; assembly: GCA_000404065.3. Lineage (NCBI taxonomy): Eukaryota > Viridiplantae > Streptophyta > Pinopsida > Pinales > Pinaceae > Pinus > Pinus taeda. The sequence goes on along the minus strand of APFE031273947.1, from coordinate 171,475 downwards.
TAATAGGAACGGAATTACCATAAACATATTAGTCATCAAAATCCACATGTACATCAATACATTTTCACATGAAAATCAAGGGAATGAATTTCTCGTTAACGAATACAATAAACCAACCGAAGATGGGACTACCATGTTCCACCCGACCATAGAATGGTTGAGCCAAATCTCTCTTCATCCATTCACCCCTGTGCCATATTCCAAGCATGAATGTGGGACTCAAACCAAAAGAACCAACCAGCGCATACCAAGGCTAAACCGCCTCACCCTCATCAAAAGAAACCAGGTTTTACCGTAATCCATGTCGGATCACTATGCCAACACAAGGAACACATCATAATAGGATTTACCATAATCTCCACCCAATCACTAGGCCAAACAAGAATGGATGCCACTAGATTTCTCCACCTACACTGTGAGGAATTTTCTTGTCTCCTAGTATCTCAGGCTTGATTGCAATCCAAACCCAAATAACTAGGCCCTAAACCGAGACCCACTCTCTAGGATTTACTTCATATCCCAAACTTGGGATTACTAGGACAAATAGAGAGAAAGCCGCCTTTTGGCTTTACCCTATATCCTGTCATTCGCCAACAAGGATTCCTAGGCCCATCGAGGTAACACAATCCTGGATTTACCGCAACCCACAGTCTAGCTGAGGGGTCACTAGGCCAATTGCTTTACCGTGATCCACATTTCGGTTTAGGGACCACTAGGCCATGTTCTCTATCATTCGGAGATCCACCCCACTCAGTTTTGAATCCATCTGGCAATCCAACTCAACCAAAACATGAGAACCCCATCACACCATGGCTATCCGAAAATGGAAAGGCTAGGCTGAAAACATTGTTACACCTAGAAAAACCCATGCCATGATAGAAAAGAACCACTTGCAATGCCATGCATGCAAAATCTAGCAAGGAAAATACACATGCAAGTTGATACATGTTTGTGGAATTATATGTATTCTAATTCCAACATTTAATTATCAATCTGGGGTCGTCAGACTTAGAGATGCAAGCACAGGAAATGCAGGATTAGAGCCTATTCTAGCCTATGCTAACAACTAACACTAGAAATAACTAATCACTAAGGATTATCACTTGTCACTGGACTATGGGACTCTAACGCTTATCAGGTTTTGAACCACAATCTTTCTTTAACAATGTTCATGTGGTTGTATATTTGTAGCTTATTAGGTCTTGAGACTTCAGTGGTTTCAATCCCATAGTGATGAAAACCCATTAAACACATTGCAAAAAAGTAAATTGCAAAAAAGTAAATGTCGGCAACTATAAACAGAAGTGTACGAGGCAAGTAAAGAAAGCAAGGCAATAAACTACGTGAAATGTGTTAACAAACTATCAAGAATAAATGCTAAGCAGGCTTAGAGATATATTATGGGTTCTTATTTGTTGTAGGAATCTTTTACCAAGTGGTTTCAAAGCTTCAATCAAATAAAGAATCCTAAACTGCAAATTACATATATTTTTAATACTTTATTCTAGTATAGAACCTAGTACTGAATTAAATACAAAAAGGCTAGAATTTGAAATTTTGAATAAGTACAGAAATTTTGTAAATTGGAATTCTGAATATTAAAACGTGTTAAGAAACCAATTTAAATTTGTTTGACTCTTTATGCCTGAGAAAACTCAATTTGAATTTGATCCTAAGACATTCTACTTAACATATCTAAAATAAATCAATGAATCTAATACTATGTGAAATAGAAATCTAATGAAAAATTGAAAAGAAAATCAAGTAAAATACAAAATCAAATGGAATTCACTTCTTAAACCTAAAGAGAATTACTAAACTCTAAATTGAAAGCATGAAAGTAAATAGAGCTAAGTTTTATCTAACATAAATTCATCGCAAAATAAAACTAAATTGCTAGATGTAAGGCTAATCTATAAAACACATGAAACATAGCAACACTTACTCACACTGAGGGGCCCTTCCCATGAGGTTAGTGCTACTAAGAAAATCTTAGATCAATCTAAGAATATGTACCACAATTCAGCGACCATCAATTCTTTATTCACTTCAAAAATCTTTGTTACAAATCAGCTCTCTAAATCTCTCCAAAAACTAATCATTGATCTCCTCTATTACAATAATAAACAAACTCCTCTTGGTCTCTGTCATTTGAGACCTTAGTTATACATAAAATTCATCTAGGAAGGATAATATCCAATCCCTTAAACTCAGAAAATGAATTTACAGTTTTAGAGGAAAATTGCATAATTCTGGTTTTTTGCAATTTTATACAAATTAGTGTTACAGAACTAACCATATCTTCTCGACCATGTATTTTAGGGAGATTCTTCTATGGAGCCTAATTGGTTATATTATAAACAATTGACCTCTCTTTTAGTTTCCTAATTCGAATCCATGGCCTCGGAAATAGCACTCAATTTTTTGCCACTCTCGGTTTTGCAAAATTTTATACAAAACGGTTTCGAAGAACCTGTTGTAACTTTGCGACCGTATTGAATTTTGGGAAACGGTTTGAGATCCAAGTAAATCACTATATTTTTCTCCATCCCATTTCTCGGATTCTTGAGATTCTCCACCATATTCTTGTAAATCAAGGTGGAACATGGCATTTTCAAAATAGTTACATATTTTTTTGTTGTAACTTAAATCACGAGCTAGGATCCCATGTGTGAGATGGGTATATTTCAAGGCTTTTACCAGCATATTAGGTCCATGTGGAACCTAATTTACCATGCTGGATAAAATAAAAACAAATATTATAATTTTAAATTTTTTCCCTCCATTAGTGCAGAACTAAGTACCGAATTGTTGAATTGGTACAGAGATAGAAATTTTCGCAACAAAACATACTCCTTGGCCACATAACCACATTAGTAAATGTCATTGATAAAATCATATTAAAAACTCATTTAATCAATAAAAATACATGAAACCATTAATAATTAACCACAAGGTAAGATGAATGCATTTAGGGAAAACTGGTAATATAATAGTTACGGAATGTGTTATAAATGTATGAATATGTATTGTAAATGAAAGGTTTGGATAGACAGTACGATAACATATCTACGGCCCAACATCCCCCCATGCCTAATACTTTGCATGCCCTCATGAAAACAAAGTATGGACTAGGAAGGAATGATGGATGATATAAGGTGACAATGAAGATAATGGCTAAATAAATATGGACATGGAAACTAGAATATGCATTAATGGATTTGGAAATGGTGGTTTAAGAAAGGTGAAGAAATATAAAGTGGTTAATCACCAATATTCCTTAATTTTTAATGAGTTAAAGAGCCTTTAAACATGTTTTATCTCAAGTATACCTTCATACTTGATTTGTACTGCAGGACACAATGGAAGTTGTATGAAGCTAAATATGAGGTTGAGAAAGGCTGAGAGTCCGGAATGATCCAGAAGAAATGGAGTTGTTGAGTGCTAATTGGGAAAAATGGAGTTGATGAGTGCCAATCTGATATGTTGAAGGAAGCTGAAGAGAATGAAATGACGATGCTGAAAAGATCCCGACAACCACTCCCCCATGTCTGAGGTTTTGCATGTCCTCATGCAAACAAGGTGAGGTACTCAAGAAGTGAGGAGGGTTGTTGAGATGGATCTAGTACAAAAGAACCTAGAAAATAAAACAATGGAACTAATGAGATGACTACTGAAGAAAAATAAGTCATCTTAGATTTATTAAAATGATGCAATGCTAAAACGAAGCATAGAAGAAAATTCAAATCACTCATTACATATGATTTCAACAATATTTTATAGTCTTATCCTCAAGGAAGAAACATTTTAAGGGGCTCTCATTATTTGTAGAAAAGGAGGATTTTTATGATCACAACAAATGATGAACCAATGAAAAATTAGTTATTACTAACCAAATCCCAAAGGCGTATAGTTATCCAAGTATTACAGATAAGTTGTGTAGTTGAGTTTTATTAATTTTATGTGATCACAAGTCCCGCTTCTAAGACAATTATATCTTAGATATAGTATGAAAAACTAATGATAAAGGACTCAAGGTTATCTTAATACCATTCTTTAGCAGCAAATTTATGGAGTTCATTTTTACCCTTGACTTCATCCACACATGCTTCTTTTATTGTAACATTATAGAGTAACCATCATATGTGTAGGCAAAAAGTCTTGGTTTGGCTAACACTTCTTTAGGTAGAATGCCCCATTACCTGCAAGTGTCCATAACCCTGATGGGTTTTCCTAGTGGTAGCACAGGTTAGTGCTTGTAGTCGACAGACGTCTATAGCCTATACAGGTTAACCTCTCAAACCTATTTTACCCTAAAGGCTCTAGTCCCTTGTTTCCTACCATTTTAGTTTTAGATTGTGGTCATTGCTTTTGCAATTGGTAGATGGAGGAGTGGCTTCAGAAATCCCCTTAAAGACATAGGATGACACCTTTCAGAGTGACTTAGATTACCTGCATAATGTCTTGGACACATAAGGTACTTATAGGTACTCAGAGGACATAGCATGAATGAGTCATTTTTAATATGAGATGGATAAGGCAACCAAAGAATAACCAAAAGACACCTAAAGTCCTACTAATAAGAGTTTTCATGTATGCTTTTGCCTTTAAAGTAGTGTTCCACTATGAGTAGAGACTTCATGAACTCTCTTCCAAATCTTAATAAAGATCCTCAAAGATCATGCTTTGGTGTTATGGTTATAGTATTCAAGTTCATTTTTTTCATTAGTATCATTGTATGGACCTTTTAACTTTGTTTTAATCTCCTTAGTATGCTTTGGTAACTATATTTTGACCAAGTGTTTTGTATTGATAATCATAAATCTATATGAATAAGAAAAATGAAATTCTAAAACATAAAAGATATATCAGCCATGAATATTTTGGAATTATCATTTGATTTAACTTCTATGAAAAAAAAATTATTCAATCATCTTTTTGAAATACTGGTCTTAATGATAAACCATGAATGCATAATTTTTAACAACTTAAGGAAAAAAGAAAGATAACATCAAATACTCCCCTAAGTGTTCCATTCCATTGATGAAGATGTCTTTTCCGATTTTGAAAATATTCTTCCAATATTTAAGCATCCCAAATGAACAATATCCTTGAATCTTGCTTTTTCTTGCAAAATAACAAATTGGTACCAAAATTTTGGGTACCCAATAGCTTAAACAAGGTGTGAGACAATTGTTATGCAATACCAGACAATGTTGTAATGCAATCATTCCCAACTTCACATAAGATTCCAAACATAATGGTCATAGCTTACTTTATTAAAAACAAAAACTATAAACAAATCTAACTATCATAAAGAAATAATAAGTGGGAAAGCAAAGTAGTAGTTGAACCATGTTGTTGCTAGAAATAAGATTGAATGGCAGTCTTCATTAAAACACTATGCAATTGAAAGAGACCTCAACAAAATTATGTAATAGAAACATAGATCTCCCACTTGCAACTAATTGCCTTTAATTGTTAACATTCTCACTTATACAAAACAAATGAGAAAAATGTTGCACTATATTTTATAAAAAAACTAACTATTATATGCAACACTTATTTATATATTTATTACTATCCTACTCTACCTAAGAAAAAAAAAAATTCTCTCCTCAAGTATAGGAGTATTTCCAATGTAACCATGTGTGCAATAGGTGTAAAATTGCACCCATACTCAAGTTGATAGTATAATCCTCAATGCATACATGAGTATGAAGTACTAGCAGTTTTAATGATGATGTCAAGAAGTAAGGAAGAATGAAGGAGTGATATGACCTTATAGTTTCTTGAAACCAATTTTCAATCAAATAAAAATGCTCATGGTTTACCTCTTTATTTGGCTTATTTATCATATCCTCCTTTATTGTGCCAAGTATATCTTCTAACATTAGGTAATTATCCTCTTGTGTGGTTAGAGGATTTGCATATAGGCATGTCAAAAACTCTTCAAACTCGGGTTACAACGGTTGCTCTCCATTGGATGTGGTCCATGATTCTTTAGTTTCTTCAACAAGATTGCAAGGGTGAAGATCTTCTTGTGGATGTGGTTCATGGATTTGTTTTTCTTCTATCACTTCTAAAGAGGCAGATAAGTTCTTGACTGTTGTCAAGATTTGTTCGTCCTGAGAAGAAAATATCCCAGCTACTGCAGTTCTCCCACAATCTTGATCATCCTTGACTACTTCTTTGTCGATTGCTAATCCCTGTCCTACCATGGATTAGTGTATGGAGTTCTCTAAAGTACCAAAAATTTTAAAAATCTTAAAGAATTGAAAAGGAAACACACATAAAACAAATGCAAGCAAACCAATCGTGTACTCAAAGCGCCACCATGCTACTAAGACCCTGTTGTCACCAAGTTATATGTTCACACAATTTAGTTTTCTCTTCTTTCCATGAATCAATCTAAAGGAAAACACACTTGCAAAGAAAAATAAATAAAAATGAGGCCTTAGATCCTACCTTTAATTCTATGCATATGAAAAATAAACTAGAAAATCAATTAGAGACAACTAGACTTTGGAGCAACCCTATCATAGTGAATGTGTGGCTCTTCACTCACGTCTTACCATACAATCTTTGCCCTCTAGTTGCCCTGCAACTAAGATCACACAGAAAACTTGTGAAAGCAACTATGCTTTAATCCCTTTAGCACCTCCCCGTCAACGGCGCCGAAAATGTTGGTGAATTATATGTATTCTAATTCCAACATTTAATTATCAATCCGGGGTCATAAGACTTAGAGATGCAAGAACAGGTAATGCAGGATTAGAGCCTATTCTAGCCTATGCTAAAAAATAACACTAGAAAGAAGTAATCACTAAGGATTATCACTTGTCACTTGAATATGTGACTCTAATGCTTATCAAGTTTTTAACCACAATCTTTCTTTAACAATGTTCATGTTGTTGTATATATGTAACTTATTAGTCTTGAGACTTCAGTGGTTTTAATCCTGTAGTGATGAAAACCCATCAAACACACTGCAAAAAAAGTAAATGTCGACAACTATAAGTAAAAGCATACGAGGCAAGTAAAGAAAGCAAGGCAATAAACTACAAGAAATGCGTTAACAAACTATCAAAAATAAATGATAAGCAGGCTTAGAGATATATTGTAGGTTCTTATTTGTTGTAGGAATATTTTACCAAGTAGCTATAAAGCTTCAATCAATCAAAGAATCATAAACTGTAAATTACATATATTTTTAATACTTTGTACTAGTACAGAACCTAGTATTGAATTAAGTACAGAAAGGCTAGAATTTGAAATTTTGAATAAGTATTGAATTAAGTACATAAATTTTGTAAATTGGAATCATGAATATTAAAATGTTTTAAGAAACCAATTTAAATTAGTTTGACTCTTTAAGCCTAAGAAACTCAATTTGCATTTGATCCTAATGCATTCTACTTAACATATCTGAAAATAAAGCAATGGATCTAATACTATGTGAAATACAAATCTAATGAAAAATTGAAAAGAGTGCCAAATAAAATATGAAATCAAATGGAATTCACTTCTTAAACCTAAAGAGAAGTACTAAACTCTAAATTGAAAGCATGAAAGTAAATAGATCTAAGTTTTATCTAACATAAATTCATAGCAAAATAAAATTAAATTGCTAGATGTAAGACTAATCTACAAAACACATGAAACATAGCAACATTTACCCACACTAAGGGGCCCTTTCCAGGAGGTTAGTGTTGCTAACAAAATCTCAAATCAAGCTAAAAAGATGTACCACAATTCAGCAACCATCAATTCTTTATTCACTTCAAAAATCTCCGTTACAAATCAACTCTCTAAATCTCTCCAAAAACTAATCAGTGATCTCCTATATTACAATAATGAACACACTCTTCTTGATCTCTCTCATTTGAGACCTTATTTATACATAAAATTCATTGAGGAAGGATAAGATCCAATCCCCTAAACTCAGAAAATGAATTTACAATTTTAGAGGAAAATCTCATAATTCGGACTTAGTTACCGGAGAATCCACAGTAAAAACCATTTTCCGTCAACGTTTCAAATCCCAACCAGGATCCATCATCAGGACTTCTTGAATGTTGATAGCAGAAGAGCTTGATTTAGGTATTTAAATAGTTATGAGAGTAGATTTTAAGGAAGATATTAATGTCGGCTTGTTTTAATAATATTAATTGCATATATTCATAATAATTAATATATTAAAATTAATTAAATCAAAGCGTGTTGGCTTGACCTAGCCGACCCGCTCCCTTGTGCTGCCTCCTGCGGCCTCCCCGCCTGGCATCCCCTGCTGCTGGGCCTTCTCACTCTCGACCCCCTCGACCTGGGCTGACTCCAGCTCCTCCTTCTCGGTAGCCCTCTCTTACTGTGCGAAGTGACCTCTCCTGCTGAGTGCTTGTGCCATCGTCGAACCAAGTTGTAGATCTGCTGCCATGATGTCCTCTAGGGATCCGGATCCATTGGAGCCCCCTCCCCCGGAGGTGATTTCTTTCAAAGCAATGGTTGCCTCGAGCAGTAAGCGTCCCCCCTCAGCCAGTCATCAGAAGTTCGTCAAGAAGATGGAATCCATTCCCTCGGTAGCCCTTCCTGAAGAAGAAACCTACAAAGCAGCTCTGAATCTTGCTGAGAGGGGTCTCATAGGCCATTTCACGGGCCTCTGGCCCTCGCCCAAGTCAGTAGAGGATTGGACACAAAGGAACTAGACGTTGTTAATCAAAGAAGGAATAAAAAGCTACTTCGTAGGCAAAGTTTTTTTGTCTTCGTCTTCAAAAGTGCAGAGGATAGAAGCTTAATCTTCAGAAATGGGCCTTATTTTATGGGCCCTCAAGGTCTATATCTCAACAAATGGTCGCCAGATTTCGACCCCGCTCAGGATGTTCCATCTGTTGTACCAGTGTGGGTGCGGCTTCCCCATCTCCCCCTCCACTGTTGGAACCAGAATTCTCTTCAGATCATTAGCAACGCCTTAGGAAAAGACATAGATCAAGCCACGAGAAAAGATCAATATTCATGTGCACGCATCTGTGTCGAAGTCGACCTGGAGGAGGGTTTGTCGGAAGCCATTAAACTTACAGTGGCAGGATGGACGCATGTCCAAGAGTTGGATTATGAACAACTTCCATTCAAATGTAGACACTACCATGGCTATGGGCACTTCGCCAAACATTGCAAGAAGCAGAAGATCAAACAGACAAACAGAATGGCGAGCAATGGACTCTAATACAAAAAACCACCAATCATAAAAAAGGCAACGGGAAAGGCACTCCGAAAGAGTAACCAAGTAGCTTCAACCCCACCCAAGAAAAGAACTCAAATGGAAAAGAAAACAGTCAGAGCAAGCCAGCTACAATAGTCCCGGAAAATTTGGAACAGACTACTCCTCCTGTCACTAACAAAGATGATGAGGAAATGGCTCATCTGGAAGCCTCCCAAGGAATCCCTTCCAATCCCTCATACGCAGATGTCACAAGGAAAAAACTAGATGATAGCTCTGACTCCTCGGAGGAGGAAACCTACGAGCAGCCCACAAGAAAAGTCAGAAGGAAATCCCGTAGAGAGGCAAGGGAAGAGGAGGCGGAAAGGCTCAAAACTCAAGGAAGTCAGCCCACAATAGAGATGTCTATCGGGAGAAACTCCAGGAACAGGCCCCCTAAGGGAGGCTCCCACCCCACCCCTGGTAAATAATGCGCCTCGTCTCTTGGAACTGCAGAGGTCTAGGTAACCCCTCGAAAGTAGAAGCGGTCAAGGATCTTCTCAAAATAGAACCCTCAGACATTCTCATGCTCCAAGAGACTAAGATAGAGGGGAAAGCCCTTCTAGACATCAGCAAGAAGAAATGGAAGAAAAGCACAGGAAGAGCAGTCAACTCAAGAGGCTCATCTGGAGGGCTCGCAACTCTTTGGACAGAAGAACTCTTCCAGCTGAACAAATCCCTTAAGACCCAGCACTGGATCTACACGGAACTAACGCATTGCACAAGTAAGTTGACTGTTTCCCTCTTTAATCTTTATGTACCTGTCATGTATTCTGAAAAGTGAGACTGTTGGAATTCCCTTTTTGAATTCCTAAAGCAGCATTCTCCAAGCAATATCATTCTTGTTGGGGATTTAAACATCATATTAAAATCCAAAGAAAAAAGGGAAGGAATTAACAGCAAAGATCCCATGCTCCCCATGGTGGAAGACCTCATTCAACAGTGGGATCTTCTCGATTTCATTCCGGTCAAAGGGATCTACACATGGTCCAACAACAGAGTGGGAGAGGATCATATTTCTGCTCATCTGGACCAATTCCTAGTCCAAGGTGCTCTGATGATGAACAAGAAGATAATTATCACCAAAATTCTACCCAAATTGACCTCAGATCACAAACCAGTTCAGCTCATTCTGGAAGATGAAGAAGATCTAGGTCCAATCCCCTTCTGTTTCAGCCCTCTTTGGACAGAAAGGGATGGTTTCAAAGATATAGTGAAAACAGCATGGGCCAAATCCTTCTCAGGGTCCTCTAGTTATGTGTGGGAACAAAAGCTCAAAGCCACAAAGCAAGCCCTGAAGGATTAGATAAAGAAACCTGTCCCAAATACAACCAGCCAAAGAAAAGAAATTGTTCAATCTTTAGAGGCACTGCAAGACGAAATGGAAAGCAGAGATATCACACCAACACTGCTTGACAAAGAAGTAAAAATTCAATGTTCATCATTTCGATCTTTCCGAATGGAGGAAGAGTACTGGAGAATCAAATCTCGAAGCATGTGGCTGAAGGCTAGCAACCAGAACACCTCCTTCTTCCATTATCAATTCTGAGCAAGACTCTCCAGAAACCATATCTCTGAAATTACAGCAACAGAGGGGCAGATCGATAAAGGATTCAGCCAGATAAAAGAGGCAACTAAAAGACATTTCAGAAATCTCTACATTGCAGGTAATCAAGCCAACGAGGAGGAAACTGTTGATCTCCTCTCCAACATTCCCCTCCTGGTCACTCCTGAAGACAATTCCGCTCTTATTAATCCCATCACTGAAGAAGAAATCATTAAAGTCATCTAGTCTATGGACTCGAATAAGGCCCCTGGGCCCGATGGATTCACAATACACTTTTATAAGACTTGTTGGGACATCATCAAAGCAGATCTATTAAAGATGATAAAAGGATTCGTGAAAAAATCCAAGGTAGGAGGAGGAACTAATTCCACCTACCTCGCCCTTATCCCTAAAGAAACCAACCCCGAAACCTTCGCCAATATCGCTTTGTAACGCCTCCTATAAAATTCTGGCAAAGCTTCTAGCAAACAGGATCAAGCCATTGCTCAATAGGTTGATCTCTAGCAATCAAGGTGGCTTCGTATAAGGCAGACACATTCTAGATAATGTCATCCAAGTTTAGGAGATAATTCACTCAAGCAAACAACGAAAAGAAAAAGGTATGCTGATAAAACTTGATATGGCCAATGCTTTTGACCGAGTCAACCGCTCCTTCCTTTACAAAGTCCTCCATTCCTATGGCTTCTCCCCCCACTTTGTCAATCTTATCACTACCTATACTGACAACCCCTGGATTGCCCCTCTTGTAAACAGTCGACCTACTTCCTTTTTCCAAGCCCAGAGAGGCCTCAGGCAAGGATGCCCGCTCTCTCCCTTCCTATACATCCTGATGGCGGACTCCCTCAGTAGAAAGCTATTAGCTAAAAAAGTTTCAGGCTCCCTTCCTGGCCTCAAACCTTCCAATACCTCTCCAGCTCAAAACCACACTCTATTTGTGGATGACTCTCTCCTCCTGGGAGGTGCCTCTGTTAGAATAGCCAAATCCTTTGACTCTTTCCTCAAATGCTATTGTAGGGTTTCAGGAGCCTCGATCAATGATAGAAAAAGTGAAGTCTATGTGTTGGGCCGTTAATATGTCATTATTATTATCACTTTTGAACACTTATCCCACCCATTTCCACTATTCTTCATCATATCATTTGTTATAATTTATGATTTAAATCCATTTTATAAATGATTTATGCTCTTATGAATGAATATTATCTATTCTCCTTTATTTCTAATAAATTCATGATTATGAATTATTTTATCAATGATAGTTTTAATAAGTTGGTTATAACATTATTTACCATTTTTAGCCTCCAAGATAATTTTCAGATTGAAGATTTGATTTTTAAAAGCGCCAACTCAGAAATGCGTTGGAATAAGGAGTGACAGTTTTGCGGTTGAGATTCTGAGCAAATGGAGAAGAATCTGGAAAATCTGGAACATGGGTTTTGTCCAGAACGGATCCAATTAACTTTAGTGAAGAACGGTTTGCCCAAATTCGGCTTTTACTGAGAGAAACATAGGGTTCTTTGAGCACGATTTTCTCAGATTTTTTGTTGCGGCCGTCCTCCAAATCTCAACTGCAAAGCCAAATTCGTCTTGCTTTTGTTGAGAGATGAAAGGAAATATATTTTCTTGTTGATCAACTGGTTAGAATCAATCCAATTTTGTAAAAGAAATCATGTTGTA